>JAYRBW010116090.1:0-17556 GCA_036023295.1 Invenusta paracnida
TTATAATTGTAGATAATGGTGTCAAACCTTCAGAAATGGACGTTTGCCAGTGTTTGGAGGGTTGGTTTAGACAACAGTGACATTTTAAAATTTCCCATATTAAAGAAAAGGAATACTTTTACAATTTAAACTCAATTTTCAAAAAATTATTATTTTCAATATAATATAAGTATTTATAACCTTTTTAAAAGTTATGTTGCATATGATTTTAAATATATATCTATTGTCTTTAACTTAAAATCAAATTAAACACCCATATAAATTATGCATGTCATTAAATTTCCAGATGCTTTTGAATAATGGTACATTGGTCAATTTATGCTAATTTTGATGATAAAATTGGCCTGATACTAATATTCAAAAGCATCTGGAAACGTAATGACATGATTATAATTTGTTTAATTAATATTTTTTTTTCATACTACCTTTGACTGACACTTTATTATCAGTGCTATAAAATATTAATTTATTGTGCATTCGTCTCTTTGAGCAGTTCAAAATTTATCCGACTTAGGCGTTTTATTTAATGTTATCAAGTCAAAGTGTCGGGCAACAAAATGGCTGTCTACATTAAAAATTAGTACATTATAACACATAATTCACTTACGTAATGTATTTTTTAGTGACAGGTTTTATTATTTATTTGCCTATGATTACGAGTAAAAATTCTGAGTTGTGTGCAAGCATTTTTCTATCTCTGAAAATAATATTTTATAAAAAATCGATTATCTCGAGATCACAAAAACCTTACTGGTCGATTCCGAAAAATCGGATGCATATGCAAAGGAACATATTAAACTTAATAAAAATATATTTTTATGTAATTGAGCGAATTCAATAGTGAAAGTTTGTTTAATAGTAGAACTCATTTTCACACAACGACATTACATATTCTACCAGCCGCACGCACCTTTAGTGCAGTTTAATTAATTCAAACTATAAGTATTCTATACATTATACGCCGCATAAATCATTTCATTTATATATGTATGTTCTATCTTAGGGAGACATGCATTAGAATTTCCCAACAATCGAATGAGATTTACATTATTAATTAATTCGATTCTAGACTCTACCCGTTATTATGTACTTATTTTACTGTAATGATATATAATGGCACTAACAATAATGACATTGAGGTCCATCACATATTTAAAGTAGGTATATAGAAATATTGATGGTTTGTGTTTCCGACTCAAGATATTATAGTGTTCTAAAAGCCGACTTATGTGTACTAAATCTCAGAGAGCAACTTAAATCGAAACTCTACATCGAAACGTATGAAATATATGTGAATGTCTGTTTATATAAAATCCCGTAAACAATGATACAAAACTATGACTTTTATTATTTTTTAGTAACATGGCACTATTTAGTTGCGCAAAACTTCCATCACCTCAGATCTTGCCCATTTTTAATCGCTAAAGAAGAATTTAGCAAAAGAGTAGTCTGCTAAACTAACGAATGAGGGTTTCATAGAAAATATCTTTTCACCCCATTTGCAATATAGTATAAGCAAATTATTCATTATTTATGTGTAAGGCCCATTATTAATAAACAAAACTGAAACAAAAGTATGACTATTTCAAAATTATCTTTGTCGTATAACCCGCTCGTTCTACTACTTCTCACATATAAAACATTAATTATTAGCTTCCAGAGGTTACTCTGCGCGTGTTTTCTCTGTATATTATGATTATAAAGAGCACTAGTATTGTTTCTATTTTATTTGTATCTGTCATATACTTCCAATATTTACCATAGGCACTACAATCCCTCCGATTAGAAGCAGGAAAGGACCTTTTAATCCTATGACAGCGCGGATGAACACCCCTGCTCTAAATATGTAGGTACCACTCTACTTATTCCACTGATATCCCCATGAAGTTACTGTCCCTGGGTGTGTTTAGCAGGAGTGTATTTTGTAGAACAGATAATTAGAAAGGTTACTGAGACTCATTTTTCCCAAATAGAGGTAAAAACATTGACGGAGTGTTGGCGTGTTGTTGACAACGCTTTTCCTTCTAAAATCACTCACTTGATTGTACGTCAACGCTGGTGAATATATGTCAACTCAACAAACTGATCGGGTAGCCCACTCTCTCAATCTCTTTCTCTCCCTTAACTATCGATCCTATCATATTGTGTCTCTATAATAAATAATATGATGTATATATTCGCCAGCGACAATCAAAATCTTCCTCTCATTTTTCCCATTTTTGGAGCTATTGTTAGATTCGGAGTTATTCTCCTCATTTTTAATATTATGTAGATTGTCCGTTACGAAACTTTAGCTATTAAGTCGTAAGAATTAAGAATATCTGTAGGTATATATTTGGGATAAATTAATTGATAAGGATGTAGCTACTCTGGATATAAATCTAACGATTTTTAATCATTGTCTGCACGACAAAATTAGATTAATTTTGTATTAAAGGTTTTTTGTATTTAAAGGTTTTAATTTGTTTTGAATTTTAGTATCAATTTATTGTATACATATATTAATTAGATTTTTAGTTGAATTTACATATTTAAGCATATTGTAATGCATGGTATTTCTTTATTGTTTTCTATAAATACATTTCATGTAAATAATATTTTAAAACTGTAAAAAGCATTAAAAAATAAAACAATAACATATTTACAATTTTGCAATTAAAAATTATTTCTATAATTTTAAAACATGTATAATTGTAGGCCATAAATTCTAGTCGAAATTCCCATTTTCAAAACGAAGTTTAAGACTTTCTCCGAATTATTTATCTTTCAATTAAAGTTTATAAAGGTAAAAAAAGCTAATACTGTTTGAGAGAAACATATTTGGGATTATGCATGTTTTACGCTTTTAAAAAAACATTTTATTTTAATTTATACTATCACCCTATTGTTTAATTAAAGCCATGATTTTCGAGCTAAGTATGTTTCAAGTTTTTGATATAGATGTAATAATTAGAACACAATTATGTAATACAAATAGATAACAAATTAATAGCACATATATACACACACCTATGTGTTACAAATTGCCTTAGAATTACTCAGTGTAAGTATATACATTTATTTAATTCGTTCCATATTATATACCTCGATATACATATGTTTAATAATCCATGCGTATCTACAGTAAACGATATTAAAACTATAATTATTGAGTTATACTCAATATAAAAACGCATATTTTTTTATTAATAGATTACATAATCAATTTAGATTAAAAAATTTGACGGTAGTTTTAATTTTTATTATATTTGGGACCCGACTGTTCAAAAATTAGGATTGTTAATTTATTAATAATTCTAAAATTCTAAAATCATAGTAAAACTACATTTCATAAAATTTATATTTATAGCTACATGTAATATTAAACAAATATAATATGTTATAGATCAATTAGAAAGATAAAAAGTAGCCCAGCTATAAAGCTATACGAAAAGTGATGCAATTATAAGAATTTTGTTAAATTATTAAAAAGAATTTTGTATTTGAGTTAGAGCGAAGTACAACTAATACATACAATGTAATTCCTTTAAGTTGGTGGCATATTATGAAATTAAGACTAACTAATTAACATGTTATCTAGTTTTAAGTATGATTCATGTATTGAGGATAATTTATTACATTTAATATATTTAAGTAGTTCATCTTTGTCATATAAATATGAAAAAATAGTACGTGAGTTGCATAACGGAATGTTTAAGTTTTGAATATAAAACAAATTCAGAAATATCAAGAAATGTATGTAAAATGTAAGTAATATGCATACAATGTTCCAGATAGAAGTTTCCGTTAAAATCTAAAATCAGGAATGGGTAAAGTATAAAAATGTGTTTCTCAATATGCTTATAATTATGATATTGACACATACAAGATTTGGACAACCTCTATATATGCTGAAGATAATTCTATGAGATTCTCTTAACAAACTTTTGGAATATTCAAAATATGAAGTAGAATATTATGAAAGGCGCGACCATTTTAGTACTTATAGGTATGATTAAAATGAGATCTAAAATTAGAGGCTAATCTTTCGTGAAGAGGGATATTGATGTATTAGATATCAGAGGCAATAAGGAATGATGCTGACATGCAGATTTCAATGAAAAACTAAAACTACGTATATTTAGGTATGTAAACTTTTGTTCAGTAATCTTATTTCGTAAATTTATATATTATATTTGTCTTTAGTGGATTACGTAACAAAGTTACCAATCAAAACTCCGCCCAATCATGGCAAATAGGCGTTGATTGTGTGGTTGAAAGTATTGGCGGAGTTTCTTCAGAGTCTGTGGGTTTACGAAAGGGTGTTTACGGCCCTTCCTCTCGCCTAAACAGTAAGGGGTGGACACTGCGACCTCATCACCACTTTTAAGGAGGGTCTTCTCTACATCTGCCGTTGCCTGAAGTTTCTGTTGAGAGCTCGTAAGACCAATTGGAGATCGAATACAGTAGAACCCTTTGGTGGCGTTGAACACAAAGTCGGCTTCGCCCACCCGAGGCTGTAGTCCAAGAAAGGCTTCCACCTTACGAATTGTCTCAACTGGCTTTTGAATCAGACGATCACCGTCAACAATGTGAAACTGGCTGGGTGGAAAGTGATGGAACCAGTTGGTCAGGTGATTGTGGTAGCGACTGACCTGAATGAGACGCGAACGTTGGTTCACGTGACCAGTTTTACGGTTAAAGACTGTCTCCTCGAGAGATTTGAATGGGCGTCCGCGTAACTCTCGGTTCTCAACCATCTGCGCGTAGTCTGAGACAATGCGGGTGACGGGATTACGCAAAATCAGGAGAAGGCGCATACTTGAGTTCATATGTTGGACGCGCTCCGGTGTTGATACATCGATCAGGTAGCTCGGTGACTTCTCAGCAACTATGCGGAAATGATCGCTTTTACCCGGAATTCGTGGGCGTACTGTGGGCATTTGTCTGCGGTACCACTCAACACCGTGGCTGTAGTTGTCATCATCGTCAAAGAAATGAACCTCTTCAGGGGCGACTCGGATCTCCGGGTGGATGTTCATAAAGTCTAGAAGTGCTCTTGTGCCGCACTTTCGAGCCCCGATGATAAGACAGTTTGGAAGCGGACGACTGGGAAGTGATAGAGAGGCTGGTCCGGCATGATTGTGCTGCTCAGTAAAGTGAAATTGTGATCCCGGAAGCGGCAGTGGTCTGCTGTAGAGAAAATAAATGAGACTTCCGAATGTTACGCTCGACATTAGAAAGAGGAAAAGTAGACTGCCGCAGATTGCCAGACGTCGTTGTCGATGATGATTGGAAAAAAACAGACTCGATGATGGTGCATTTTTGGCAAAAATAAGTTTCGGTTCTGAAGAATATGATGATCCGAATAGCATTAAGGATTGTTTATCCATCTTGAAATCGTTAGAGAGATGAGGCGAGGAGGGCGTGAGATGTGATGAAACTGCTTGAGAAGTGATGAAACCACACCCGACTCAGGTCAAACTGAAATGAAGAATGCACGAAAGATTTGGTATTCAACTAGTATAGTAATGATCATTGTGTGGCGCAAGAATTATGAATAATAAATATATTGTCAATCGGTAGCGCTTTATAGTAGTAGTAGTGATAGTTTTATAAACGGTTTGATCTGTGTAAACATACGGCTTATTTTATAATATGCACTCTCAATTTTCCATTCAAGGCTTTCTAAATAGTATACAGAGCCACCCACGCAGGTAATATATCAACTCAGGAGGTTTTACTTCGAAGCAATTATAAATAATAGTCTAATCTTTAAACATCACAAATAGATGTGTATATTTTACAACTCCGCGGAAAGATTAACACTGATTATAACTACAATAATAAGATTGAATATAATCTACAACAGAAGACACACTTCTAAAAGAAAATATAATTGTAATAATATGCACGTATGTAGAGTTTAACTAAAAAAAAGCCAGCTAATATGCAGTCTGTTACATTTCATTTGCAAGCCAGAACAATAAAAATGTTGTTGATGTATTATGTCTAACACACAAAGGGGTATTTACACTAATGTTTAAGACCACAAAAGAGTTTGAAAGTGTGGCAGATACACACACCCTTCAAAGCGAGGAGTGATGCTGCATACTGTGAGAAAAATATTTGATTGCGCAAGAATAATATAATAGAAATAGTTAATGGTGCCTATAATAAGGCTATGGGCATAAAGCCTGCAAGACAAGACTGAAAAATACCTTCAGTAGAGTGAAACATAAAGAAATGACAATAAACTAAACTTCTGCTCTAATTTATTGCTAGATAGTTGTAGAAAATATATTTTGTTTTAAGCTTAAAGATTTAGAGTGCTATTATTAAACTATATCAAGTACTGACAGTATATGTAGCTTGATGGAACGTTTAGAACAGTATTATAATATTGTGTTTTTAGTTATGAAATAAATATTTTCTTATTTTGAAGTTGACAGGTGTAACAAGGACCCCACATTAAGTGACATTATCAAAATATTATAAGTATTGTCTATAGTAGACATTATATTATACTGCAAATTTTAAATATGTATTGTTTATTGTGAGTATTTGTAGTACATAAATAAATTGTTTTTTTCACTTTATTGTCCAATATGGATAAGACATTACTTATATGTTTATAATTTAAAAATACTGATATAACTACTTAACTTACAACTAAAGTTGCAAAATAAGTTACCTATATGGATATACATATGTGTATGTATATGTGAATGTTATAAACTTATGGATAAACAAATATATTGTAAAGTATTCTGAGTGCATTATTGGAATAGCAGATCTTGAACACAATATTGAAGTTTTACATTGATTACATACATTAAACGAGTTAAATCAGACATTGAAAAATAAAGGTAAATAGAAAATATCACGCAATTTAATATAATATGTATTTACACAATATGGCTATGTACCTATTATATACTACTGTGTACTCTTTTAATGTCCATCTTAATGTGGTCAAGATGTAAGCGTTTGGAGACTCTTTCTGAAGCACAAAGATATCCTATATAATGTTTAATTCAATCTACACACAATTTCCATTATAGTTGATGTAAATTTCTGTTAATGAACATTCTATGTAATTTTGTAAAGACCTTAACACTCTTATATAAGGCTTTTTATATTAAGGCAGTGGGTATTTCCGATTAGAATATGGAATTATATGTAACTTCATCAAAAGTAGTTTAGTATTATTTTTCTTTCAGAAAACTCTTAGCATAAGCTAAATTACAATGATGTTAAATATGTTTTATTACCTCTCAGACATTGAATATTTGACTTATAAAACCATTACAAAACAAAACATCAAGATTTTTCTTTACTAAAAATATAATTAAAAGGGTTAAGCTAAGTTATTAAATAATGTAAATATTTTTTACGTTAATTTTATAGTTAAATGCATATTAATAATGTAGATTAAAGATGTAAATACGATTATATAATTTTACTTTGAAATTTCACAATTATTTGGAAAATACAACAATTCAATGATAATTTCCAGCATATTTTACATATCATAGATATTGCAGAAACTTTCTTGAATCAACTAAAAATTCACAACTAAACACGTTGAGTATAATATGTCTTATTATGCTTTAATTACAGTAGTTGACCCGAATAGGCTTATTTGACTGTCTTTGCTTAATGCAACTTACTTTTAAATAATCACCGAGAACAAAAGAATAAAAAATTATTTATTAAATTTCTAACTGGCTATAATACATGTTTGAATCCAATATTGGTTTTAAAAACGATGTATGTCATTATAATTGGATGATTTAATAATCACATTATTTATGAAGTTTGCAAAGAAAAAAAAAGAACCCTAACTAGTAAAAATATTTCTCGTGTAGCACAGATATACATGAATTTTTAAGTGTAATGATGAATTTAAAAGTCTAATAAATAGCTGATCAGTAGTAAGATATAAATTATAAATTATAAAAAATATTTTAATTTTATTGGTGATATATAAAGTAAAATTAATATGTGATCAATTAAAGAATTTTTGTTATTTGAAATAAAATAAAATATATGTTTAACATTTTAAAATTTATAAATATAACTTCTGTTTTTATCTATAATTATAATTTCATTGAACAAATTGTTCTTAACATAACAGAGAAATGAAATATTTAATTAAAACAATTACAAAATATTTATAAACCAGTTTATTAAGTATATATATATATATTATACATTTCATAAACAATATACAACCATGCAATAGACATTAAAACATTATTACTTTGCAGAAAAAATAATCAATACTATTTGCGAAGTTAAGGTTTATTCAGTGCTAACACTTAATGACCGTATATTAGACATATAAAATACTTCATGTAGACTTCATATAGACTTTATGAAACATATACTACTGTTTATATTCTCTATATGCATAATATAGGTACAAGCTTTAATATGAGCAATATTATAAACATAAAAATCAATTTTCTAATTAGAAAATTCTTTGATTGTAGATATATTTTCAGTGGAATTGTGTGTCGATAGACATACCGACTATATAGACGCCCGCACTCATAATTATTATTATACACATATGTTCATAGAATTATGTCATTTTATTCATTTTTTAACGAGAAAGGCTTCGTAAACACATAGTCAACTGAATGTTAGGGGATAGACTGAATACCGATGGTAATGTACATCTTTTCAGCAGTAGCCCTCTATAATTGTCGTTGTGAAATTGATAATATTTCAGAAGGAGACCGAAGAGTGAAACACTTCCTTTGACATCGTTCCAATGTGTCACAAATGCAAATTACTCTTTATTTAAGCCTGAAAGAAGTTTTGGTTATACCTGCGCTTTAAGGTGGATTAAGGAGGAGAGAGATAGATTGGGATAGTAGATTGTTTTTATGATCGTGCGCTGTACGGAGGCAGCTTGGAGGGAAACTGATCGGAACTCGGGTGAAAGATCAATTGGCAAAGATCAGGGAAGTAATGTCGATGCTTATAGTTATAACAGACTCATAATATATTATATGTAGTGAGTGAATAGTTAAAATCGCAAAATATAAATGCGGATCACCCGGAATCAATATTCTGATATTTTTATACTTTAGTATACTTATAAACTCGTATAATGTATGAGCTATATACTTAATACATTATACTGTCCGATAACATAGATTAGGTGTTTTATCTAATTCAAACGTTGCAGGTATAACACCCGATAATTATATAATAGTGTTACATTTTTTTAATTTCGGTCGTAATCCTGTGCAGTTTGAAAGGATGTTTTGTAAAGTTTTAAAGCATTTATATGGTAGTAATCACGTGTTGAAGATAGTATATAATAGGCGTCGCGTAAAACCCTTTGCCCGCTCGCCTAGAAGATAATTCATATATTGACATTAAATTCAACTACGTCATCTTCAATTGCTTTTAACAAGGGTTGCATTATTGAGTGTAGGCGAAAATAATAATATCTAAGGAAAGTTTTGTGAACTGTTTGTATATCATTGATGACCCCGAATTGATCGTGATAATTTGATGATTTAATTTAAGATTGATCTATATAAATAACTACACTTTAATGCTAGTATTACACGATCTTATTAATAAAGTAATCCATGGATTCTTATTTAGTAACGGGATGAGACACTCATCCGAACTACCAAAATAGAGCATACGATATCATAGCATGCATGCTGAACATGTGACCATGGTCACTGTTAAAACTGGGGTATTATATAAATCACAATAGCTAGGTTTGTGGAGGTATGGGGAGGTACCCTAAATAACCAACAAGAGTTTCTATATATATATGTAGTGGCTATATCGACCCATATTTTGATGAGTAATAATATTTTTTGCTCGCAAGGACTTTCACATTTATATAATATGGTCACTTAAGCATGAATTTTCACTTTATTGTGCTTTAAATACGCTTTCTGCGTGTTGTGCTGTTGCCTCAAATCGTTTTATTAAGTAACTTGAATTCACAATCTCCTGACATATCGAGTCCCAGTTTAAAAAAAATGTACGATTTAAAGATTGGTACCGGCGAGTTCGTAAAGACAATCAAGAATTTACCGAAGAGAAAGCCAAGAAAGTGAAACTTTGTTCTTTACATTTTACTCTGGAAGAATTCAAACTGAGTAAGAAGATTCAAATCCATCAAGATCACGCTTCAACTGGGACAAAACCTTTACTCGAAGGTAATATTTAAAATTATAATATATTATATTTTATTTTATTTTATATATTTTATTTGTAAAACTAATATTTTGAAATTCCAATTGTATTAAGACCTATTTAAAACTTTTATTTTAAAAGAAGAGGAATTTTTTTTTTCATATCACTTATTTAAAATATTTATACATACATGATGAAGAGAGAAAACTCTTAGCTAAATTTTTGGAATTACATAAATAATATTAATGCATTACCTTAATAATTGCTATTAATTTATATAATTTTACTAGTATACATTTTATTAATATATTCTTGTTATTAATTATGACATTAATTATATTGCTAATTTGTTAATAATCACGACTTAGATTCGCTAACTATCCCGCGGCGCTAAAGTAAATTATTGCTAAATTATTTAAATAAGACTTTTCAAAAATTATTTTCTCAAATTGAAAGTTACCATTTTTTGTAATACAACGAATTTTACAAGAAATTTATTGATGTCAACCATTGTTTCGTTTTACATTGCTGAAAAGGATCCCACTATCTTTCAAGGACTTCTCAATCATTTTTCTTTTCAACTAATTAATCGAAGGTCTGATAAATTATCCACAACTAGACGAAGAGCGGCAAAAGCTCTTTAATTAAAAAGTAAGTCATCGGATTTTCTTAAAACAGACAAACTAAATAATTGCAATGACTTTGTTAGTCGTGTCAAGCAAGAACGCTATCCCTCCGACTTTTTATTAACAAATTCACCTAATTTGTTTTTTATTGTTGAAAAAGAAATGCAAATGCCAAATATTTCTCTCTCAATTAAAGTCAACGATGATTTTCCCTTTGAAATTCATTTACGGGGCAATAAAGTTTCATCCGACGCTACTGAAAATGACGACAACATTCGTCTTTTCAGTGTTTGCAAAAGTGGCCATCTAGTTTTTCTGCAGTATTGTTCGCAAGATTTTGAACTGTATGATCAAAAACGTGATTTCAGGAATGAATGAAGCTGTTAAGCAAGATCTGTCGCTCAAAACCGAAAAATTGTTTAGTTCGGTATAATTTCCAAACCTACTTAATACTTTTTCATAAAAATGAAACATTTTCCCAAAGGTGTTTTAAGCGTGCTGATGGGATGGGAGGCTGGATAAATTCCAGTCATTAACGGCATTGCACACAGATGTATTCTACATTTTTGGAACATATTGTACCGACCACATAGTTGTTTTTTCATTTATATTTTTTTGTGCTCTGAATAATTTGTTTTATTAGTATTTTTACTTCTATAAACTAAAATAAACTAATCGGGTTAAATGTTTGTCCATTTTACATCTCATTATTCGTTTTAATACCCTATTAACTGTTTTAACAAACAGTGTTTTTTTTTAGTTTCTTTTTCAGATTACGGTTGTCGGTATAATAATATACTTATGCACCTTTTCAGGACTACCACTTTTTGATTGATACCATATATGTATATATAATACACTTCTATTATATCTTTTTTCCTTCACATTTTAAAAGAAAATATTTTATTGATTATTTGATAACAGGAAAATAGATAAATAAAATCGGAAAAGCATAATTGATTCTGTGTTTATAAAAAATTACTAGAAAAAGTCTTGCTGATAAATTTGTTTTGTTCAGAATAACAATTATAGAGCCATTCTTTACTAAAATAATCTTAACTTCGTTAGCTGACAATTGTTGAGCGCGGTGACCCTATACTAACGTATTTACTTAGAAACTAGTGTCTCATCCAATCATTAAAGGAATCTTTGAGTAACCATATCATGAGTTGAATAACTTGAATTTATTTATTTGTCACTCGTATTTAGATAAAAGCAATATTTCACTTGATTATGTACAATGCAAATGATACAATTATAGTACCTAAGTGGATTTCCTTCATTTATTAAACTGTTCTAAAATTAAAAAATACAGTTTCACAAGTGTAACTTTTATAGTTTTACTGGTTTTATATATATATCTATATACAGGTTTTAACAATATATTTTAGGGCAATTTTTTTACGTTTAAGTGATTCAGAAATCTTTTATTTTGCAAGATTACAATTTTGTATTCAAATCAGATACAATTATATAATTTAGAAATATAACTTTTGTAGTATTTATATGTATTATATAAATGTTTATACCTGTATAAATACCTCTATTTCAATTATTATAAAACTAAATTATATAGAGTGTTACAATCCCTCAGAAATAATATGGAAAAACTTAAAACTATGAGGATCATCCTATATTATACACTATCTATGTATATATGAAAAATATGTATTTCTTGAAAATTAAATTAAATTAACTATAATATTTTTAGCAAAGAAGCATATATGAACGGATCAATGGTGAAAGATTTAGCCATAAACTGACAGTAAAACTGTATTTATATATATATAATTATTTTATGCTTGAATGAGCCACCTGTTACCTCAAACAAGAGGAAATTGTATCACGAGTGATTTAATACAGAACTCGGAACAGGATATGAGGTGACTAGGCAGAGCAATTCGCCAAGAAACTTACCTTTAAACAACAACCTCAACTCTATTCGTTTATATAATCATATAATCGCTTCTCTGTTTTAAGATTGTTACTAGAGATTATTCACCATATTAATATGTTTTTTAAATTAACTAAAATTGGATGCGAATACAACGTTCATGTTTAACACAAACCATGATGATACAAATAATAAAATAAGCGAATATGTGTAGAAGTTACGTGTTTATTATACTTAAATTATGTGGTATTTATAAAAAATTATATATGTATATATGTATAATATTATATGTTTTTCTACAAAATAAAATGTGTGACAAAAATATTATTTAACTTTTGTTAAATAGATAAAATAGAAGCTAGTATGTAAATTAAAACAATAAACTGTATTTTTCGTATCCTACTACAGTGCTGGCATCTATAGCGTTAGAAATAATATAATTATTTTAGAAAGATTTCACGTTGCTGTATATATTTAAGTATTATTTGCATTTATTTCGATATTTTAACAAATATTATATTACAGTAAAAATTACTACGTTATAAAATGATGTATGTGTATTAATTTCAATATATAAAATATATATTAATGTTTTAAACATAGAGTTATAATCCTTACTCATATTATAGTTATAAGTATACATATATGTGAATCAGTGTGGCTTGAGTATAGTTATTTATGTCTATATTACACATAATTAATGAGTTCATACTAAATTTATATTTATTTCCTGGAAATAAATACTACTATCCCTACTCAACAAAAATATAATATTAATTAATTATAACTATATTTGTCCTGAATACAGAAAATAAATTACTTTACTGTATACTTGTGGCTAAATAGGACTGATACAGGTTTTTTAGTAAGAAACACTTCGTAATAACTTTTATGAATATTTCGTATGTATTTAAAGCAAAATTATATTTCAAAAGAGTACAATACATTTTACAATGTGAATATGTTTTAATAAAAATATTCATATACTGTCTCTTGACATTGTCATTATTAATTTCATATAGGAAAAAATTTGAAATTTATTTTGGTCATAATTGGCGGTTTAATTAGCTCTTTTTAAATAATATATAAGTCCATCATACTTTTTGGGGTTAATACAACTGTATAGTATCAAATCTCCATTTCAAAGATGGTATACACCTCTTTAAGATATTATAGAATGTAAGTATGACAAATACTATGTAACTTTATTACCATAGTCACAGTCTCCTTCATACAATTGATAGATACACAATAAGCGCTTTTCGTATATTCTATATGATGCAAATAATTTGAAATCAAATTACGACGAAAATCTTCTGTATAATTAAAATCTTATAAGACAAGTGTATGTCTTATTTTTGGTCTTCGATTTTCTAATTTTGGTTTCAGTTTCGATTTAAACAATGTGTTTGTTCTGAGGTTTTTAATTCTCCGGCTGATCTGAATACATACACTATGTTTACGCAGTATGAATCGAAGATAATAATCCACTGTCTGAGATTTACAACTGGTCTCATTATAATTTAAACAAGTAATATATAATATATATTTGGTTAAATGTGTACAACGTCAAATTAAATTATGTGAAAATAAAATGAATCTTGATTCTATAAAATAAGTCACATATTTAAATATGTTTTAACGGCAATATAGTTTTTTCTTAAATATACAGTACTTAAAGATCATTGTATAATATATATACGTAGACATACCGTCTAAAATAGAAAAAAATCAGAAATTCTTGGTATAAACAAATACGCATATGTCCTATATTTACTGTTGAAATCATAAAATTTATGTAACGTATTTTTATCTGGAATCAATTAATTATGCTTTTCTTATTATCTTAGATAAGTTTATTTGAAGTAAAATATATTCCATATATTATTTTAAAGTGATATGTTAATACATTGAAATATAATATATCACTTATGCTTAAAATCTAACTAAATTAAAGAATTTTAAAAGTAATGTTGTTTATAATTATAGAACTATAATGATAATAAATGTGTTAATTCATAATTTTAACATAAATTAAATAATAACATATATATATTTTAGACTCATTTTATGTATATATATGAATATAATATATAAGCCAACACAAATAAAGAGTTTTTTCGAAACAAAAAACATAATATATTTATAAAAAGTTATTTATAAGTAAATTTGTTAAAAGAAAATTGAGAGAATCTCGTATATATAATTATATTTATGGCATGATTAATGTATATGTTTAAAATAAAATAAAATAAAAATTCACAAATCATTCAAAACATATTTTAATAGTTTTTTGTGTTGGAGTTTATATATTTACACATAATTAGTATTATTTACACCCTCGCAGATAAAAACCTCGCACTTAATTCTTTATTACGATTTTTTACATTTATAATTATTATAAAAAAGTTTTACTGGACACATTTTCATCAATTAATAAGTGGTGGCCCTGAAAAGGGTCGTTATCGCGTTCTCAGAGAAAATGGAGGTGAAAATTGGCTTCAGTAGCTGGTAGCTCCACTTCTAGCTGCGATGATAACTTCACATCGCCGGGGCATTGAGTCCACTAGTTTTCTGATCAACTTGTTGGGTATATCATTCAAGACAGACATCCTGAACAGCTTGCCAGAGCTCTCCAAAAGCATGGATCTCCAAATTGTCTACCTCACACTAAAGATGGGACTGGAGGTTTTCAATCGGATTGGGGTTCGGAGATTGAGTGGACCATGGCAGGAGGGAGATGGGGTTGGTGTTGATGAACTTACGAGTTGCTCTGGCCATGTGTGTTGTGGGGCATTGTCGTGCTGCAAAGTCAAGCCATTGGCAGGGCAGTCAAGAGGAACAATGTTCCCTTCCAGGATTGCTGGGTCGCTGGGTTTAGATTGCCTTCGAGTCGAACAAGTGGCTATTTTTACACCTTGCTGAGTGAACGCGCCTCAAATAGTTATCTTGCCACTCAAGGAATGCACAGTTGGCGTGAGATGTTGGTTTTGCACCAGGTGGATGGGGCTCGTCTAAAAAGTGAGCCCATTGTTCAGCTTAGACTTACCCTCCTTACTCGATGAGTGTAAGCAGTTGAACACGTTGGTCATGTGTTAAGCGAGGCATAATTATAATTTAAACTTTTGCATTGTGTGTGCAGTTAAATAAGAAGCTAAAGTGTTTAGTATGCACAGAAAAAAATTTACGTTACATTGGCTTAGAGAAATCCCCTATTTCTGCACTCTGTTTGCACACACGAGAGTGACTGAAAGTTATGTAATCACATCTAGTGTGTGTGCAGCTATCTTTTAAACATCCCTATTTGCATTATTCAGGCTAGAAAATCAATCAAATTGTTCGATACACGACCTTCAAATTTGCACATCATTTGTTATTATGTAACGCTGAGAACGAAAGCAATATTACGCAATCATTATGGGTGTGATATGCTGAATTAAGGGTGCAATTTTATGTTAAAGTATGCTAGGTACACATTTTGATTAATAAGCTATGGTTTTGTGGGTTAATTTAACATTTGACTTGTGTACTTCAGATGACATAGAAAATTGTTATAAAAAATGAATTTCGACGTTTTTATCCACCGGAGATGTAAATAACACATTTAATTTGTTTTCACCTTTATTTATCGTAATAATTATTGTACTTAGTATAGCAGGATACTGTGAAAAATATATACGATATTTAAAGTATTAATAAATGACCGCAAATATACCTCTTATATTTGATAGTATAGATTAATTACTATAAAATTTAGTAAAATGGAATTTTTTAATTATCTCTGACTGTAATTGTTTAAAGTTATATCTTAATCGTTTTATACACTTTATTCAAATACATTTTGTGTTACATTATAAGGTATTTGTAATTAATGTAATTGTATATAAGTACATATCGTTACATGTATGTATTGTTAATTATTTATTATATGTTCAATTGTTAGTAATACCTTGATCGTTCATATTAATAATATTTGTGTTCATATTATCATAATATCTATATGTATATTATTAATTATTACATAAAAGTTAATAATACTTCAATCTTTTTATGTGCTGTATTTAAATACATACTATGTTATAATAATTTCCGTATTTTTACACTTGATTTGTTTATTTCTCTCCTTAAAAAATGTTTACAAAATCTAGAAGCAAACCTTATTATATAGGCAACATGTGCATCATATAATACTCTTTGTTTTCAATGTTGTATATCAATAATTAGGCTTTCGACTAATGAGTGGATAATCGAAAGCTCGGACACTAAAAAAGAATGTTTATTACAGCATTTCGGCTTATCCTTCTTATAATTAGTTTATTATAGATTAATTACTATACATATATGTATATTGTTTGAACATAGAATACATTTATAAGTGGTTAAAATGGTTAAGTGGTGATTAAAATGATTAAAATTTGCGTATATTGGTTATAATTAAAGACAAATATATAAAGTGATGTGAATAATAAAAGCACATATTCAATATCTTCATTAATTTTAAATTTTTAACCATATAGACATTAATAATACTGTACTTTATACTTATACTAAAATTAAAATATACCACGTTTATGAAAGAATATTTATCTGATGAATATCACAAAATTATAAGCATTTAAATATTAAAAAAATATTTGTTGTGAAAGTTTATCTATTATGTACAATATATATGTATATAGTTTAGATTAACTCCATAATACTGTCTTACAAATGTTATTTGTATCATGTTAAAAGTTCGTAATAAAACATAAGCAACAATTTATCTAAACCTACGGTAGTAGGTTGTTAGCTCATGCAGCTCATGCGAGCAACCTAAGTACAGAAGGTATATTAGAATACCACAAGAACGGTCATTTTTTAAACCGCTACCATTTAAAA
>JAYRBW010116101.1:0-17556 GCA_036023295.1 Invenusta paracnida
CCTGGGGGGAGGGGGGCAGAGAGTCACTTATGCTTCTCATGTCATATTGTATATCACAAATGAACTTACTCTTAGTCACCTACAGCTACAAGTTATAACATCCCACTAACCTAACTGTTAATTAATCACATATGACATAGACTAATATTTAAAAAAAAAGATTTTATACAATGAAAAATATGTTAAACTACTATTTTTTATGTTACTATTTATGTATATACTTATATATATTATTATGATGTTTAGTATTATAATGTATACAGGGTGGCCAATAAGTAGTTAAATAGTTTTTAAATAACATACTAACAATAAATGTAAGCTGTATTTGTACAAATTTTAGTCCAAGTATATGAAACGAAACAATATGATATGACTAGCCTTTGAGTCAGCACATAAAATAAAAAGGGGAGAAAGAAAAGAGAAAATGCAACCAGGCTACAGAGCCTTCTCAAAACTGCCTCCAAGAAAGGTACTATCATAATTCTACCACCAGGAGCATTCTTTCACAAGGAAGCATCTTATGCTGGAAAAGGAGCCAGAAAGAATAAATCCCTCCCCAAAAAGCCCTGATACCTAAATTAATTTATTGATTTTTTTTGTAATATAGTTAGTCATTTTTCTGTCTTCTTTTTTTAATTGCAACATTTGACTTATTTTTTCATTTTTATTATTTTTCTCAATTTGCAGATTGTATTTTTTCCTACTTTTCTAAATTTTTACAGCTTGTAAGCACATAGTCTGTATCTATATTTTCACCGCATTTGCAGAGTTGTGTCTCTTCTATTAATAACCACTCCACTCTGATAAAGTCAGACTTACCCATAATTTTTCATTTTTTATTTCTTTTTTTGTTTGGTTGTAATATTTTAGGCTATTTTTTCCTTCCATCTCTCTTTTCCATTCCTGAGTTTCCTTTAAGTTCATTATATTTTTCAATTCTCTGAAGGGTTTGTTGTCAATTTTTCAAAGTCTATATTTATATATTCCATATACTCTTTGCACATTTTAATCTATTTGTGATCTTTATTCCATTTTTTTGTAATAATTTCTTTCAGTTTATAAGTGTTTTGTAGAATGTGTTGGAGAAGCCCTAGTTTAGTTTTAATGTCCCTAAATTTATGGGTGCTAATTCCTGTTTCCCCTCTAACATATGCATTTGGGGTTCTGACGGGCATGTTTAAAAGTCTTTTAATTATACAAAATTGGATTGTTTCTATTCTTTGAATATCTTTCTTATTGAGTTTGATAATGCATACCATGCATAATTGTTGGCAAGATTGCCCCTTTCCAAAGAGTTTTACCTATTGTTGCTTTGCAAATCTTTCCTTTCAGAATATAGTTAATCCAGGATTTATATTTGCTTGCTTTCTTTATTTATTTTTTCATCAATATATTGCTTGAAAATATTCTTAGTGTCTTCAATTGTTACCCCTAGGTATTTAATCTGTTTGATAACCATAATACCACCAATACTAGTTTCATTTCCTCAACCAAAAATAATAATTTCAATTTTATCATCATTAATTTTCAGGCCCAGTTTTTTATATTCATTTCTAATCATATTAATTTTAGCTATTATTTCTTTCTCAGAGTCTGCCAAAATGAGTCCATCATCTGCATAAAACAGAACATTGGTATTATACTTATCTATTGGAAACATTCTATTTATTTCTCTGATAACTTTATTCATAGAAATGTTAAATAGAGTAGGTGACATCTTGCATCCCTGCTTTATACCTTTGGTTTTATTTTCTTCAGCTATAAGTTCACCATTCATGTAATATTGACAGATATCTGTTTTATAAATTTTAGCTATAGTCATGATAATACTCCTTTCCATTTTTATATTATTGATACCATATATAATATCCTCCCTTTCTATAGAATCAAAGGCCTTCTCTATATCAATAGCAGCACAGAACTTCCTTTGTTTTTTTGCATCTACATTTTTCTATTTCCATTTACAATTGTATGAGATGTTCTTCTAAATGCCTTTTTCTGGTGAACCCATTTTGTTCTTCTTCCATAATTTTATTTATAATGTCAGTGAAAATTTTATAGATGTTAGTAATGGCTATGGACCTAAAATCTTTAACTGAAAGTTTTTTCTTTTTCTTTTTGGGAACAAGGACTATTCTACTGTACCTCCAGCTTGAGGGGATGTCATGTTGTATGATGTTATAAAAGTATGGGTCATTTTCTTGATGAAAATTTGCTCCTCTGCCATCTTAATATACATTTCAGGTTTAATGCCATCTGGTATTGCAGATTTATTTTTCATTAAATTTTGTATGGCTTTGGAGACCTCTTCTTCTGTTATAGTTAATTTTCTGTCCATGTGAAGTTCCTTTTACTGTAAGCTCTTTTTTATCAGTTTGGGCTTCTATGTTCTGTTCAGCTACTAGGTTAGTGAGGTATTTTTCTTTTCTTTTTGTTTGTGTTGGTTCCTTCCAGAAGTTTATAACTTTGTCAATTCCTTCTTTCTTGTTACATAAATGCCATTATCATCTAATATTTCAAAATTGGTATTCTGTGACTTATTTTTTGTCATCTGATTTATAACTTCCCACACTTTTGGTTTTTACCGTATTTTATCTTTTAAAAAGTTTCTCTTTAATAGCCTCTGCAATTTCATGTTTGATTTCATCTTTTATGATTTTGTAGTTATTCTTTAAATTTTCTTTCCTGTTCCAATCACCTTCATTTCTTATTGATCTGTTGATTTTCTTTCTTTTTTTAATCTTGTGCATTATGAAATTGCTCATCCTGCCTTTTTTAAGTTTGGTTAAATGGACTTTTTGTTTAAGATAAATATCAGTGCAGCATTGCTCATGCTTTGTTCAATTTCCTGTAAGTTGTGATTTTCTATGTTATTTAGGCTTTCCAAAACCTTAACTTTGTAACTATTCAGGGATTTTCTGTTTTTAATATTCCAACTCTTAATTTGGAAAGGCAATTCTTGGGTTCCTCTGGCTTTCTTATTGTCTACTTCATACTCAATATTGACTCTAGTAAGATTATGATAACTAATATATATTTCTTTATTTTCATCTATATTATTTAAGCAGTTATCATTACAGATAATATAGTCTACTGTAGTCTTTGTTTCTCCAATGGTTTGGTATATTTACCTCCACATATATTATTGAGCATAATAAGATTTTCATGAGTTTTTCTAAGAGGGTACTATTGTTATTTATATTTAGTTTATCAATATGTGGGAAGTGGGCATTCATGTCACCAATAATAATTAATTTATCATTTTTATGTTCCTGGGCAAAAATTTCTATTTCATTTTTGATAATGCTATTTTTTGTTTTATATTTCACATCCCAATAGGTAGCACATAAAAATATTTAATTTTTATTATATTTAACTTTTACATTAACCTTTTAATGATGGTATATCAATCTCAAAAAATTTGCCTGCCCAACAGCTACATAAAATTTGAATTGAAAATTTGTTAGTTAGTGTTTCTTTATTAGCTATTGTTATTTAGATGCCAAGCGCATTTCATATAAATACCTACATAGTTGAGTAGGCCTGTTCAATCAGACAGGTAAAGTACCACTATTTATGCAAAACAAAATATGCGCTAATAATATATACAGCATTCACTCCTTTATGTAGATTCTGTTTAGGTTTATCATATTATTTGAGATATTTTCTGGTCTCCCATTCACTACATATATAGGATAATAATTATGATATACCTACTATAGATAATAATATAAATATTACTTTATTATAGATATACAAATATAGTATACAAATGTTTGTTACATCTACAAAATTCTTATTTATTTCATAGCATTATTACATATATATAAATTATCAATATTAGTTTAGTATTCTATATAATTTACAGGACTTTATAGTACTCCCTGATATAAGTTAACATATTTGACAGATATATTTTGTTCTCTTGAATATTTGATAATATTATATTGTAATGTAATTTATATCTACTTATATTGTAATGTGTTGATTTTTGTAGAACTTATTTTTGTGAAATTATATTTCAGCTGTAATATATAATTCTCTAAATAATATATGAGCCCTATGTAATAACAACATAATGACCACCAATAGAACAACAATTGTGTCATAATAATCTATTCCTTCTGTTTCCTTTCCTTCAATAAAACTGCACACTTGCACTGTAAGAATTTAAAAAATGCAGACCACTGACATGCAAGACAACATCTGTGTGAAAATGAAGAGTAGGGAAAAGCTGAAAGTCTAAGCTGATATGAGTCATCATAGTAGAAAATTGCAGTTATATAACAGAATTTTGTTGTCAGAGATCAGCCTGAGGGGGGGGTCAACCCAGAGATCAACCCCTAATCAATACTGGCATAGAGTTTTCTTATGCCATGAAAATGACTTACAGATGCAATGTGTATCTCTTCTCTTTTTTTCTCTGGTCTTAGGTACCATGCACTATATAGATATGTAGTTTGTACTTTATTACATGTTCTCACTGTGTGATATTTAGGTACACACACACACACAAACTTATAATATAACCTCAATCATGTATAAGGAAAGAGAATATTACACATATCATGCCGAAAAGAAATTATGAAAGTGTGAATAAATTTAGAAGAATGTGTGGTTATATCATTTGTCTCATATTATACCTATAATAATGTTAGCAATGCTTTGAAGGTATGGTATTTATAAACTGGGAATGGAGCATTTCTTGATTTTAATAACTGGCACCCACCAATATTATGGAGGGGAAATTGTGCAATATACATGTAAAATACTCATAATTTGGAGAGAAGAAACAGCAGAAATTGATTTTCAATATGACAAGACTGTCTAATATATGGTAATAACTAAGGTATAGGTACAATAATATATCTACATAACTGTATATTTTAGTAATACTATGAATTATAGTAGATATACAGATATTAGATAATAATACACAAAATAAGGTAATATAGGTAGCACAAAAGTTACAATATAGTCAATAAAAGAGAGAAAACGATTAGTAAGTAGCAGTCATCAGTAAAGTGTAGGAGAATTTGTAAATAAGTAGCTTATCTAAAAAAAACATTGATGTTGCCAAATTCTTATTAGCCAATCAAAATATTCTATAGCAGCCCAAGTGTTCATCACTTAGCCTGTTCCAGCCAATAGAATTTCGATCCCTTTTTTACTGTCCTCTGCACAATGGTATTGAAACTAAAACAGGTGACATTCATCCAGCTGCCTAAATGAATCATTGTATGTGTATTTTAGTTATAGCTATTTTTAGAAATGCATTCATTTCTATTCTAAAGTTACCATCAAGGTTTGATCGCCCTGCTAGGTGAGTTAACTTCGATTTTGTATTAAACATTGATTGGCCCATCAGGAAAAGGTTAAGTATATCCTCATTTTTATTTTCAATTTCTTTGATCCTAATATCAGGGTTTTTCTGGTCAAAGAGAATCATTATTCCTCCTCCTTTTTTGCTATCTATCTCTCTTCTTTTTTCAGTGGTCTTGATATGCTTTTCAAACTCTATTGCATTACTTCTCCAGTGGGTTTTAGTAAGAATGGTAATTTCATTTTTATTTGTAAATTCCATGATTTCTGCAGCTTTATTTTTGTAAGGCCATTTAAATTAATATAGTTGAGGTATATGTTTTGTTTATTCTGACCTTTATTTCTAGCTGTGTCTTTTTTAACTTTCTTATCTCCATCATCTTTACCTGGGCTTAATCTACTTGTTGGTTTGGCTCTGTCTCCTTCAATCTCCTCCTCTCCTCTATAGATAAAAAAGCTCCTTTTGAAATAATATTTGGTCCTTTGATGAAGCAGAATTCCCCTTTATTCCTTCTTTCTTTCAATTCCCTTCTGATATTGTAAAATTCTTCCCTTTCTAATCTAGTTAGATCTTTCTCAATGAATATTCCCTTTTCTTTCTCTTCTTTGTCCCTTAATTTTTTTTATTTTTATTTATTCTGCTACCTCCATCGTTTCCAAGTATAACTCTGATTGGTCTGCTCCCAGTTCTGTTTGGGTCATCCTTGCCCAATCTTTCAAAGCTCTTTATTGGAATTTTTTACTTGGATTAAGTTTATTATTTCTTTTACTCTATCATCTTCCGGTTCTGGAACTCCCTTAATGATGACATTGTTTTCTCTCTTGTTTTTCTCCTGCACCTCTCTTATCTGTTTTCTAATTTCTTTCTTTACAACTTATGTCCAGCTAGGCTTCTTTTTGATATCTGTCACAGATATGTCGCTTCTTTTCACAGGCGACGTGAAAGATAGTACCTATAGTGTAATACCCAATGATTCCATATCAGTACCGAATATATCATAAGCACTTGAAAATGCATTATGAACTTTATGTATGTTTGATCAAGCATATTTCATTTTTTTTCACATATTTAATAAAATGCCTCTTTTTTTAACCTTTTTTTTAAACTCAAATTTTCACATTTTCACATAGCAGATTATTCCTGCCTTATCCATCTCCAGGAGTTTCTCTGGTGCCACATTATTATGACTTGTGATTCATGTATAATGTTTCTTGTTGTAACACTTTTAAACACATATGGATATTTATGTTTTTCTTATTAAAAAATACATAAAAAAATAAATAAAATAACATAAAAAAAGCAAAAATAATTTAATGCAGGAAACTTAGAGATTACAAATTATTAAATTAATGTTTGAACTATTTGAAAAAAACTTTAGTCAATATATTTATAACTAACTATTTGTAAATTTATTGATATATTATTTGTTTATTTAGCATAAATTTTACCTAAATTTTTAAACAAATAATTCAGGATGCTAAATTACTGAAATTTGAATAGAAATAATTTTGTATGCTAAAATAAGGGATTGCCTTTATTTTTTGTTTATTTTCTGGAAAAAAAGTCATTTAGGGCTAAGTTCTCCATAAATCCCTAATAATGCTTTACAATAAAGACTCTTTGCTGCTGTGATAATCCACTTTTAATTTACATTATAAATACAACTCACATAAGTTGACTAAAATTTAAAGTTAACTAATCATCTAACTGTTGGACTACTTATTGGCTACCATGTGGCTGTATATTGCCATTGGTAATGGTATCCAAGAGAATAGGTCAAAATATAACAGAGTTTTCTGGGATACATTTTGACTGTAACCTGTATCGGCGATTGTGGAGTTCTTGGCCATAATTTAAATTTTTTGGACTTGGAGAAATAGATGTAATTTAAATTTAAACAAATAACGCCAATGGCTATACACTTACAGTACTACTAAAATCTGGCAGCCACAACCACACCACAATTATCAAGCATCTCACGATCCTTTACAATAGTATTACGATATATAAAGTTAATTATATTTATTTTCCGTAAAAAATTCAAGTTACGGCCAAGAACACCCACCACAATTGCACCTGTATCCAATAAACAGTCACAGTATTGTCATTGACTCTATTCTTCATATAATTCTGTCACTAAAGACTAAGTGAATGTGTGAAAATAATTTATATATATATACAATATTTTCACCGTTAAATAACTTACATTAATTGTCAAAAATATCGTAGACGTTAAGACTTAATTCCTTTACAGATTGACGCGTCGGATTTTATTTAATTTTAGCGCAATTATTTTATAAATATATTAATGTAGTAAAATTTCAATTATTTATTCATCTTTATTTGTTATATAGGGGGGTTAAAGTAGCATGAACCAAATTAAAATTTTAAATATTGGATATAAAAACGTGAAATTAGAAATTATTCCAGTAATCATAACAGTCACAATAGTTCAAACAATATATATTTCCCACCGAATGAGTTAAAGTAAAATCATATCAGTAACTATTAAATGTATTTTACCTTTAATTACTTATACTCCTCCATATGAGTTGCAATTATTCAAAAATAAAAATTATATATAATTATCAAAATACAAACTATGGCAAACACTTCAAATAACATACTAACTCATTTACCACAGCTATATGGAATATGGCGGACATAATATAACAGCCCAATCAATAATATTAAGCGCATAAACATATATAAGGTACCTATTCATAGAATTATAAATAAGCTGTATAAAAAACGGTTGAACAGAGCTTTCTATATATCACAAACTGGTGCATAATTATTGTATTTCTTTCAAATATACCATGAGATATGAACGATTTTTATAGTATAAAATTAGGATCCAATATATTCATTTGTATGGCAATACGCTGGAAAAGTAAATATGTTAATCGCACTCGTTGCTAAGAGTGGACTCAACAACTTTTTATAAATACTTTTGAATTTATAAAAGATGATTTATCGCTGTTTTCTGTCATGCAATTGAAGCATACTTAAAAATAGGATAAATTTCTCATTTAATTGATTTCCACAAATAGAGCCATTTATAAAGAAACAAGTGGATTTATGCTATCAGCTGTGTGGTAGAAAGTATTTATTTCTGTAGAATATATATATATATACATATATATAATTCAATATATTATTTATTTTTATATAATTTTTGACATTTATATGTTATGCCTATAGGCATAATTCTAGTTTATTTAATTAATGAAAAATAATAAACCATAGGCATATATGCCTATAGATGGTTTCAATTATTTTTCATTAATTAAATAAACTAAAAGTAGGTAATATTAGATATTATGACTATAAACCAACATATAAATGCAATACTTTAGTTTAGTGTTATGAATTATATTGGTCCAAAATTAAAGTATTTGGATTACTTATTGGTATTATTACAAAATCTTAATTACTGTAAAATTATATAATGAATATTCTAAAAGTATACTCAGATGGTACAACTTGCAATGATTCAGATGTGAATACAAACACAAAGCTTATGCTGATGCTTTATTAAACACTTCCCAGGATTTAGAGTTATAGTTAAACTTAAAAGTCTCTTAAAGATACTTGCAAAAACATACAACCCCTTTAAGAGACTTTCCAGGTCTATATTAGATTATCTCAGGAAATCCCAGTTGCTTCGTTAGATCGGGAAGAACTTAGTAAGGAGCTAGTAAGTGTAACCAAGTTCTGTATCTTAAAGGTAAGACAGGGAAGAACTTAGTATAAGTATATTCAAGTGTATCAAAGTCTTTGTGTCTTAGTTAAACCGGGAAGATCTTAGAAAGAATGCTTATATACAATTAGTTGAATAAAATATATGTTAATAAGAACGAATTATAATAGAATATTGAAGTCGGAAATGTTATAGTAATAGAAATCTAGTATTATGTGATAATTAAGCACTTTGCGCATACGTTATAAAGAGTATATATTAGCTTCATTTATTTAGTCATGTAAACTATTGTTTTATTCATAAAAAATAATATCTTAGCGTATCACAAATTTGTTAGTAAGTAGTTCATCTGCAAAGTACATATTCAGATTTTTATATTTGATTTTACCTAATATAAATATATGATATGCGGTGGAGCTATAAACCGACTAATTACATATGTCACGAGGATGTACAGTCTGTCTCATAAGTCCCTACGGAGTTTATTATTTATCTGTCTCATTTATTTACAGAGCAATAAAATGACAACCCAAGGATAAAACTGTATTATTATAACAAATTTCAATGGTTGTCATTGGTTGTTTCATTAATTTTTTTCCATTGATTGACCTTTAACATTGCAAATACATACATACAAACTCAGTAGGGACTTATGAGACACACTGTATATTATAGCTTATGAATTCCTTCATAATTAACATAGAAATTATTTTCAAAAATGTATAATAAACTTTGTATTCGAATAAAACAAAGTAGCAGCGACAACTACTAGAAAATAATCTAATAATATTTAACATAAACTATACTGCACAGTTTTACTCTTTAAAATATTAATAATATTTTTATTGTAATACATATACATTATCAGCATTATAGAAATATTTAAACTAAAATATACCAAAGAATAAAACATATTTGGCATTGAAAAGTAACAGTATAGTCTAATTAGCAATTTTGAGCTTAGTACTTTCGGCATTTAAAAAAAACCAAACGCAGTTTTATTAATTAATTATTTAAACAGCTTTTAATACATAGTGTTCCGATAGCACATTGCGCATTTTTTATATTTAATTTTTGTTAGTCAAAAATTTGACTGTGGGTTGTTCGTCAAAAAGAAGACAGAATATTACTATTATTATATTACAAAGGAGACATTTTTTGAACAAGCCGGTCTACAAGTAATGTAAAACAGGGAATCAGAGTCCAGGTATGTAGTATAGGTACATAGTCCAAATGTTTGTCTGACTGCTCGATCCTGTTCACTTATATAATCGTTTAAAGTGTATAGAACATTCTCGGACCGCGGACATCGAAAATGAGCCAATCAGCTTTAAGAAAAAATGACTAAAAACAAATACAATATTCTGGAAAGTCTAAAAATAGTAATCTCGTTAAATCTAGAAGAACAAAATAGTAACTATTAATTAAAAGTACATGCACACAGTCTCTGAATAAAATACCTACACGACATCACATTAGAGTTATTTCTCTAATTTCCCAATTTTACAGTAAGGAACAACAAAGTAAGTAATAAAAAGATGTATATTGTGAATCAAAAAGTAGATCTTTGTCTGAGCGTCAAGACTTCAGTCCAAAAGGTGATTGGGATGATTTACATTGGAAAATGTCATCTATTACAGTATGAGGGTGCATGTGTGATACACGTATTTTGCATCAATTAATACACATAATCTAATTGTTCAATAACAATTATTTATCTCTAATTGCTACAATAACAATTCTATGTCCATAACAAGTCATTATGAACATGTCCATTAAGTTAAGTTAAGCCAAAGTACACTAATATTCAAAGAATACATTAAAAATATCCACACAATAATTCACCATCAGAGAATGTTGTGTCATAATAAAATAATTTACACTTTTGCAAGAACAAGGTAATTAGTATTTTTTCTATAACAAAGTAATTAGCACGTTCTCAATAACAAAGTAATTAATACATGTTCACAGTTGGGAATTATCTTAGATTTAACATCATAATAAAATAACATTACATAAATCACTCTTTTACATTTTCTACAATGGGGTCGTAGCGCTTTATATACAAATAAAACATGAATAATTTGTAGCCATTATTTTTCATTTTATTTCCCTTGTGACAAAACATATGATGATATTGACTTGACATCGTTATATTGGCAGAAAGATTGGCCAGTATGCAAGCTAAAAAATCCAGAAGAAAAACCATGTCTCATTCAAAACGAAAAACATTGGAAGGAAATAGAGACAGAGCTGCTTGGAATTATGGTACAAAAATGTAAGTTATAAATAGTGTTAATTTCGAATATAATTATAGTGACATAGGGTTTCTGATGCAATAGTACATTTTTTCTTCATTGTCAAAAATATGCCAGTATATTATTAATTACTATTCTAGTTTCAACTTACAGCCACAGGTCGGTTAGGGGGACTTGCAGTCAAAACGTAACTATGTAAATATAATTGATTATTATTGATGGATTGTACAATGTCAATTTTATAACATAGGGACTCCATCTGTTCTGGCTTGATAAAACGAAGTAACCAATTCTAACTGATGTACGAGTACATCCCATCAATTTGTCTATGTGGTTGCGTTTTTACTTAGGTACGTTTTGACATGGTTACGTTTTGACTTGGTTACGTTTTGACCTGATCCCCCAGTTAGGTTACTGTTACAATATAGCTACATAGTATGTTACAAAACAATGTGTATTTTATCTATGTGATTTCTATAAATAACATTACTACTACAAATATAGTTGTACATAATAAGACTTGTTTAAACTGTTATTTGTGGAATCACTACTAGTAAGTATACTACCTAATTCATACTGCCTATGCTTAAATGCTATAGCCTATAGGCTGGGTGCACATCAGGTCATAACGTCAACAAATAAAAATGTCACCAATATAAGTCAAAGTGTAGTATTCTTTTTATTGAAGTATATTGAAACCATTCATTTATTAATGAATTCGAAATTCCTAAATCACATACAAAATTAATAAATTAATGAGATGAATGTGCGTTTAATATATTATCTACGGGGTACACAGAGTCCAGTCCAAAACTGGGATAGACGCATAATAATAAAGTCAGAGGTTTGCACATAGCTCAATAAGGCAAATGTTTATACATAATAAATTATCCTTCGTTTCAATTACTGTTATAAGTATACATGATTAAGACAGGAAACCAAAGGTGAATATAAATCCTGCCAACTCGGTTAAATATACAATTGGGCACACGAAAATACATACATATACTCATACAGCAGCAAATAAAAAGTTATATAACCATCAGATGACTCTTCCCAAAGTCTGTGAAATAAAGAACACATTTAGCGCGGCCGATATGAATCTACTTTTATTACATTTTATTGGATGTAAGTTAAAATCATACAATAAATGTATAGTTAGACTTTGACCATGGACCATAGAGTAATTACACATAGAGTTTTGACTCATGTTGATTTCATATGCATCTTATTGTACAGTTTTATCATTATAAAATCAATTTATATAATGAATTTTATGTAAATGGGTAGACTAGAAGTAGTGTTAAATATTTTTATTAGATTAATTTCACGAACAAATATACATATTCATACAATTTTAACATATGTACATGTAAGTTGACTATAATATAGAATTCATTGCCTATGTATCTTAAGCTGTTTTACTACATAAGCGATTTAATTGCTGTGAATTTTAAATACATTATTTTGCAAACACTTTTGGGTAGAATAGTGGGAGTTACTTAAACCGAGCGTGCGCTCATGAGCACATATTTCCAAGCTCTAAAAAATAATGTAAAAATTGTAAAATGCATAAACGTATTAAATGTAGATATTTAATAGTTACCTTGCTGTAAACCAATACAAAAATAAGTCTTTCAAAACTATCCTCTCAGAATTTTACAAAAAATTCTATATTTAACAGAAATAAGAAATGAGCTCAAAATATTTTAAAAGTAACCGATGAAATATTAAAATTAATAAAATAAGATTTTAAGAGGGTATTACGGGCTATCTTTTTTTATGTGGAGATTTTTTTGTCCGATGCTTAGCAACGGAGTTATTCAAGGTCAAAAAAGGGGGTAAATTTGACCCCAAATATGCTCAAATTTGAATTTACATGTAAAATCCCATAGTAATTTTCCAAAACTTTGATTTTTAAAAATGCTACAAAAATTAAAGAACATATGGTATAACTTTGAAATTTAATATAGACAGAGAGGTTATTTAGGGCTATCTTTTAGTTTAAACTACAAAGTCATAGGTGCTTGGGGGGCTGCGCTACAGGGCATCAAAGTTGGGTTTGTTTTAAAAGGGTCAAAACGGGAATTTTTTCAAGTGGCTCTAACTTTTTTCTTTTTTCTTTTAACCTTGAAATTTTGGTATAATGGAGGTCATATGCCCTAGTACTTAAATCCTGTAAGCTTCCAAAGAATACCCATGGAAAGTGTTAAGCTGCCACGCAAGTCAGCTTAAAAGGGTTTTCAAAGGTAAAACAAGTTAAAAAAATCGCTCACTTTTTTTGTTTAAATGAGTGTTGCTAAGAAACTAGTAAATCGATTGAGCCTATATTTTAACACGATATTGGCCTCATGTCAGGAGTTCTTTTTGTAATGGAAAGTTTTTTTATCTGAGGCTTTCTTTGAACTATAAAGTGAACTGACTTTAGCTGACTTGTGTTTTTTGGGGCCTTGTTTGAAAAAATAAAATCACCGCCATTCCGTTGCTAAGCAACCGATTAGGCTTTGATTTTAACACAATGTGTATCTCATTCCGGGCTACCCTCTAAAATTTAACCGATTTTCGATCCGACCCTTAGTTCGTCAAAAACATTGGGATTTGTGTTTTTGGATGAGCTGACTTTAAACTGACGAAATTGAAAAACAAGATGGAAGCCATTTTTGAACGGGTCATCGGAAAAGGCTGACATTTTGGGAAAAGGTGTATTTTATAAAAATACTTTTCGATTTAAGTTAACAGTGTTAATATGTATAAGATATTCATGACATAATGTTATTGCGAAATAATTGGCATAATGCGAAAAATGTTAATATAGGAATTATTAAACTTATTAAATACATATGTAAATAGCATAATCTGTTTTGTTGTATTACACATCATGTTCTTAAAATAAAAAAAGTTGATATCAATAATCTAAAAATATACTTCTTCATTTTTACCTGAATCTTCGATAATTTTTTTCTGTATATTTCTACAACTTTTTTTCTGTGACCAAGATCATGAGTTACATATATACACGAGAGTACTGGGCATCGTTTGTCTGGTGGTAGTTGAAGCTTCTGTCAGGTTTCCTGAGTAGGAAATTGTAGTTTCTGCGTTGTCCAGTTTGTCATAGACAACTTTATTAAGGTCTTCCGAAAAGCAGTAAGTTATGTATATTGTAATTATGTAGTTATTTAGGCATAATTATCAGTTATACTGATATACCGGTTTGATAACAGAAACACCAATTTTATTGAAATATTGACCTATCATGGAAAAAGTTGTTAATATTTAGGTATGCTTTTGAAATTTGTAAACCGTATTTGATTTTATAAATGTTGTTCGGATTACTGTGCAACATCATTAAATAAATTTTTGTAAGCGTGTTACAATTTTATTTAATACATTTATAAATTTAATTTATTGCTTATTTCTCTATTTACTATGCTCTTATATGCGCATATTAGTATATGCTCCTCAATTATTGTACATAGAGTAACATAATTGTCAACAATTAATTAGAAATAATATAAATTGAAATCACCAGTATGATCTATTTTTGATAGATAATTCTTTTTAATTATGCTATAATTTTTAATATCCATGTCCTTATATGCCTATAGCTAAATTTACAAATTGCTTTATTGCATTCTTTGCAAAGTTTCTAAGAAGCAAATATTTATTAACAAAATCGTGTAAAGAATTGAAGTAAATTATAATATTAATCTATGGTATTAGACTTCCGCAGTTGTGATGAACTATTTTAATGTGTAATTAATACATTTTAGCAAATCAATTGTTTTTGTCAATAAAACTCCTATTTTTTCACCATAGGACTCGTTTGATATATATAACGCATTTTTATTTAACAATAAAAAAACTTTAATGACTATCTTTTACAGCAATATTAATAGGTACAACTTATGTGAATGAAAAATTTAACAATTTAAAACGGGCATTATTCTGTTAAAATTATAATTTTTTTTAATTTTTTAGAAATTGGTTAAATTGTTAATATTTAAACTTCTGCATTTTAAAATATCAAAATATCAAATTCGAAAAAATTCAATAAAAATATCAAATGCACAAATCTTCCGTAGTTGTACAATACTTCTATTAACAATAATAATACTTAAAATACATAATAGGTGTATTAGTGAGGCAGCACAGCAAACCTTTTGTACATTTTATGATACAAGCTGCAAATTTGGCATATGTGTACAAAATATGTTGGGAACATTTTAAGATATTGGGCCACTTGAAATTCTCTTTTTATGTCCGCTATATTGGATTTCAAAATGGCCGCTGCTTGAAATCTACGTTTGCTATTATCTATGGACATAATGCAGCTATTTACGATATTCTGATATCCAAATGTATGTTTTTGGGGGCCAGGAATCAAATGGTACCAATTTAAACTTGGTATTGTCAATTTTTGACCTACATTTGCTAAATATCTTTAAAAAAAATAAAAAATGGAAAGTACATGTATGTTGTGGACTCACCGTCATGTGCAGTCCTCTTCACAGTCACAGAGGGCTGTGCACTGAAGGACAGCCTTTTTGCACTTGCAGAGTCTCACACACCCTTTCTTGCACTTGCAAGAAACCAGCTCAATGCAGCTGTGAGATGCCTCAGGTAGCCTGGTCCAGTAAGGGGTATACTGTCCTTCTCCAGTCCTTAACCAACCCCAATTGGTTGGTGGAGGGAGCTCTGGTGCTGGTAGCAGTATCTGACTCCACACATGTCCACCTTGATACATTGCCCTCTTGACATGTTCCTGAGCTGCCTTCGTTGGAGGGATGAGCTGCACATCGTTCTTCCTTCCGAAGAGTTTCCTCCAGGCCTTGTCAATGTCTGTGCATTTGCTTGTTCGATCATACGACAGGATGACGAAGCTCTCGATGATGCGCATAGCATCGTCTGGTATGTCACGCGGTGCAGAGGACAGCAGCAGCAGCGCCTCAGTGAGTTCTGGCAGTACTGTCCAGATTGCCCACGCAGTCTTCTTACCACGTCTAGCAAAACTAGACACAGTGTCGTATCCAGTTAGAGCGTGGAACATTGGCAGTGCACGAGCCTTCTCTCGTCCCCATACAGCTGATATTTCGTGTGCTGCTAGGTATCGGAAACTATTGTCTGTTCCGAATGCCAGCCACAGTTTGTCTTCTGGTTGCAACTCCTGTGCCAGGGACACTGCCAGCACCCCAACATCGGTGTCTATAGTTCGGATGAGTATTGCATGGTGTCCATGCTGGGCTGCATGAGATGCATGCAGCAACATCCGAGTGTCTTCATGGTTACATGAAGCGAGTGCGATCAAATCTTGCAGAACTGGTTTGCTGAACACTGCCTCTCCATCAGTAATGACGAGTTGCTTGTCCTTCTGGTCAAACTATTCCATGACAGCTGCTGAGAGGAGCCTGAACAGTTCCGTCTTGTTGCTGTCCGCTCGTAGGAAGTTCTGCTAGTTTCCTGGTATGGCTGCGCCACACACCTCCGCACGCCTTGTCCCCGCTTTGCACGTGTACTACCTTTCAGTGAATCAGCAAGGTAAGTATCCCAGACCAGATCCAGGGGTGACACTGTTTGCAGCTTCGTGGACATAATACAGGTTGTTACAGGGGTCTCTGTCTTTGCGTCGGAGACTTCTTCCAAGCATGTGAGGAGATCATTCTTGGTACCAGTGAAGATTCTTCCAACAGCAGACAGTGCAGGAGGATATGCCTGATTCTCGTGAAGAAAGAACTCCTCAAGGTTTCCATCCCTCGTCTGGCAGTCAATGTACATGCGTGCGAAGAGTCCACGGTTAATCTTGACGGAGGCGAACTGTTGCTGACCTTTGCTCTGGCTTCTTGGAGTGGAAGTGGTGAACACCTTCAGGTTATTACGAGGAATGGGGTTGTCCAATGCCTTTGTTCTGTCCAACAGACACTTTTTGGCGAAAGCCTCAAACTGCTCTTGGCCAATCCTCTTGACATTCTTCACGGTCTCCAAGGAAGCAGGACCTGCAATCTCCTTTGTGTCCAGTTTGAGTAAATCCTGACTCTCCTCCTCGAATGAGTTGCCCATCTTCTGTATGACACCGACGAGAGAGAGAAAATCTTTCACAAATGAGGCCTGTACACTTGGTGTCTGATCATGATGACGTGTGTCTGCTGTCTGCCATCTCGAATGTTGGTTCAGATCATGGAATTCTGCGATCACCCTGGAAACTTCTGGTCCCGCAACCATCCAGCGACGTAGGGCACTAGGGTTGTCAGTGAGCCCAACTGCTCCACCGTCTCCTT
>JAYRBW010116112.1:0-17555 GCA_036023295.1 Invenusta paracnida
CACTCCGTTTTTGAATATCACTCATTATTCTCCTCTGTATAGAATTATTCAACTCGCCCTTCGGGCTCGTAGAATAATTCGTGATATTCAAAAACATCGTGTAAATAACTGTATAATATTGCAAATTAAAAATAATTATATTAACTAATTTTTAGTTTTACAACATTAAATTATTATGCTTAAAAGTAAATTTTTGCTTAATTACATTTAATTACAGAAATAAAACTGCTTTTGTAAAAATCAGCAATAGTTTACAGTACGGAAATGGATTTCCCTTCTAAAAGTTATTAATCCAATTACTGGGCTGAAACTCAGTATCCAATTAAATAAAAAGTAAATTTAAATTTAGAGTATTAAAATGTAAATGTAATAAAATAAAATAAAAGTCACAATCAATTCAACAAAAAATATTTATTAAATTTTTATTTATAAAAGGAACAGCATTCATTAATATGATTGAATAAGATTAAATACAGAGAGAGACTTTGAATAGAAATACAAATGAATGTATGTATTAATGTTAATAATTTATGAATATATTAATAATAATCAGGAATAGGGCTGTCCAATAATTATGTCGCGCAAAATAATGAACTTTTTTAGACCCCATCCCCCTTTATCACGATTTGCCAAGCTTGGTTTAACACCCTCTATAAATTACGTCACGTTGTTATTGCCACACCATAGACACCATAGCATCTATAGATGTCAATGTACAACCCCCCACTCCTCACAATTATATTTTTCGTATATCCATTTCTTCAGTAATTTGACCTATATCTATATTTGTTACTACAATGACTTAGGTATTGCTGAGAAACGTGATTGTTTTCACTAATATAGGTACCTTCAATTATAATAGATATATATTATATATAATTATTCGAGCCTTTGTTGTATTCGAGTAATGCATTTGCATCAATTTATACAAATTAAGAATTGTAATTTGGAAAGTTAACGGTACAGTTAGAAAGCTCATAGGTCATACAATTATTATCTATCATAGATGTTCATTGTGGATCATACTTTCTGATCAGGATATCGCTTTAAAACTAATTGCATTTACTGAATACAAAAATAATTGAACAATGCAATATACTGAAAAATATTTTAAAAATTGCGTGGCGTACCTTTTACTTTGATCCCCTCCCCTCCGTTTCACTCTTCGTCACGAACCTATTACCTCCCCCTCTCTAGCGTGACATAATTATCGGAGAGCTTCAATGTAGGTATTAATAATAATTATAAATTAATTAATGATAATTACAAATTAATATTATAATTCAAACAGATTAAAAGATTTTTTTAAATAAAAATAGGATAACAGCTTTGTGCGTGTCTCTCAATAAATGTAATTTTATTCAATCATATTAATTAATGCTGTTACTTTAAAATTATTTTCATTGTTTACGCATGAAAATTGTTTACGTTTTAGTCTAGACTAAAAGCTTATGTGTTTTTAATTTAAAATATATATTTTTGATAAATTGATTGTGGCTTTTTATATATTTTTGTTTATACTGAACAATATAGTCTTCTAATCTATCATTAAATGTAATAGTGCATGTGAAACATGCTTAATTTTAGAATTAGAAATCTATATTGTAAAATTCCAAACCAAAAAATAACAAAAGACAAGGGGGAAACGAGTAATCAGGAAATGACAAAGGGCAACTACGGGTGTACCAAGGACCTTGAGGTGTACACTCTTACGTATAAGAGCCAGTGACAGAATAGCAAAAGAACAGCATATAGGAGAACACAATGATACAAATAATTAAGAAAACAGTTTACAAAGATGGCTGAGATTTACTGCATGAAGTTTGATTTTGAACACAGAATAAGTCTCGGCAGTTACAACCTCATTTGACAGGCTATTCCAGTAATTAACAACCCGAATAGAGAAAAAGTACCTTCTACGATTTAACATATTATAGGTACTGGTTGAGGATATATAGTTTGTATCTGTGACCACGCATGTTATACATATTTCTATCAAAACAAAAGAATTTACTAATGTCCAGATCAATAATACCCTGTAAAATTTTATAGCACATTTTATGTCAAAAAGATGCGTCTGTACTCTAAGGACCTGAGTTTAACCGCACGCAAATAGAGCTATAATCACTAAAGGAAATATTACATTTAACACAAATTCTCTTAGTAAAATAACGCTGGACTTTTCTACAGAGAATATCCTTGGTAAATTAAGGACTCCATACAGTGTATATAATTCTAAGATGGGTCTGACATATACTGTATAGGCTCAAAGTAGGAGACAAGGATCAGTAGAGTAAAAGCACTTGAGTATAAGATACGCACGGGAGTAAGCACGCTTACAAATATAATTACAATGATTAGAAAATTTCGGGTCAGATGAGAAAATAACACCAATATCGATAACAGTAGTAACAGAATCAAAATTACAAGAAAAAGAGTTTCCAGAAACTAGAGGGAAAGAACTGTTACCAAAAGAGAAAATATGACATTTATTAAAAGCTATTCTAAGTTGCCAAATATTTGACCAAACAATAAAATTATCAAATGTCTGAATAAAATTTGAGGAGTCAGAATTATTTCATGAATGGAAAAACTTTGTGTCATCTGCAAAAGTTTAGTGGCACAGTCTGGCAGAGTGCAAGTCAGGATGTCATAGATGTATAGAATGAAAAGGAGAGGGCCTAGGACCGACCCCTTGGGGACCTCTTTAGTCACATCGATTGAGTTCGAAGGAGATCCCTCGACCATAGTTCTTTGAGACCTCCCATGAAGGAATGCAGTGAGCCATGTTATGAGTTCATAGTTGAAACCATAAATGCTCTTAGCTTAATGATGAATTTTTGGTGGCATACGTGTCGAATGCTTTGACATAGTCTATGTATAACACATTGGTACGAAAGCGGTTGTTTGTTGCGCGTGTCCAATCATCCAGAGTAGTAAGTAATTGCGAACAAGTAGAGCGTTTCTTTAGAAATCCATGTTGTTCAGCTGTAATCAGATTTTGATAGAGTAGAAAAGCAGACATGTTCGAGGCAATAACTGACTCCATAACTTTACATGAAATATAAGTGAGATAAATTGGCCGATAATTGGAGGGAGACCATGCTGATCCTTTTTTGAAGGCAATTTTCCAGACTGCAGGCAGACTACCTATTGTCATTGATCTCTTAAACAGGATACTTAGTGGGAACGCGATCTGGTCTGCTGTTTCTTTGAATAATAATGACGGGTATCCGTCGGGTGTCGCTGCAGTCTTTGGTGGTAGTCGTCTAAGACATCTAAGGACCTCTAGCGGAGGAAATAACACAATGTCAAAGAAGTTCTCCAAAGTGGCACGTTGGGAGAAAGGTAGATCCTTTTTGTTATCAACCGTAAACACTGAAGCAAAATACTGATTTAGCATGGTGGCCTTCACATCGTCTGTGTCTGCAGTGATACGATTTGGGTCACAAAGAGTAGGGATAGAGGGATGTGAGTTGAGCTTATTGATTACGTACTTGTAGAATAGCTAAGTATTACCATTCGTAACGAGGTGGGATTCGGAGTCTTTGTAAAGATCTATGACCGCTTTGTCATACTCCTAGTTACTACACTCTTTGAATACTTGGATGAGACGGAGTTCTGTTTTCAACCTTTTCCAGAGACTGCGCTTTTTATTGGAAAGTTTCCGAATATGAAATGACAGGGGTCTTTTCTTGCCTCTAAACACAAGGGAGGGAACAAATATATCAATGCAGTAGTCCAGTATGGATTTTAGTTGACTCCAAATGAAATGAACGGATGTGGAATAATTGAAACGAGAGAGACAGGCTATATTCGCTAGGTAGAATCTCATGGAAACGTAGTCAGCCTTGTTAAAGTTCTTAACTTCTTTAAAGTTGGGTGCATTATTTATGACACTGATAGTCAAAGATTGTCTATACCTTTATTAAGATGAAGTATGTAAGGAAGTAAGTAAATGCGTAAATAGGAAGCATTAAATTGAATGAAAAGAATCAGATGGCCATAAATTTGATAAATTGCGCAAATCTGAGAAATCCAAATAATACAAGAGAGATTTGACAAGATTCGCTCAAAATTCTGAATTAACATTTATTCAGGGAAGATCATACACAGACCAATTACCTGTCTTGACAGAGAACGATGTTATTTTCGATAACGAACTATGTATACCCATCTTTCAATAAACGATGTTGTATTTTACTCAGAGATCAAGGAATGTTTTATATTTCGAAAGTGGAGTGATATGTCGTTAAACGAAAGTTTATGATTTAATCGACTTAAAAATTGAGTTATATTAAGTTTGATAGATAATAATTCATGCACAATAATACAATAATACATGCACAATATGTACCAACATAATATTAGTAAATTAAATCATTAAGAATAATTTAAATTTGAGTACCATTTTTTAAGTGTAGAGATTGGATTACACTAAACCATGACGTTTTATTTACAATATATTTCTTTAAAAATACTGAGATTGATTAAGCACCTCTTATTAATTACCTAACTAATGTAAAAAACACATATAACATATGAATATTAAGGGACTGGAAGATTGATGCATACATTCTGAATTATATATGGAAATTAACCAAAGTTCTTTAGATACTTAAGTTTAATATTTGGATTCATAAATAACTAAAAAATGCAATTCAGGACTCATTGGAGCGAACACATTTCCAGTAATAAATTTACTCGAATGAAAAACAGTTCTATTTTAATTCCAAATGTATAGTTTATGGGGAACGGGTACTGATATTTATATATTAAATCCGATATATGTTAGTTTTTCCATTTCTGCATTTCTAGATTGTGTTAACAATATTTGTAGGATTTAATATGTTCATCCTCAAACACTATGTTTTCTCACAGTCGAGAGTTAAATACGTACATAAAGTAATAATGAAAACTTTTTTGATGTCTGCATAATTGACATGCTATGAATACTTATCTAATCGTAAGTAAATCATGTAATAGTTATATCATTAGTATATTAATAATAGTAGATATGTGCATAAACGTGCATATAATTGTAAAATTAGCGAATGTCATAGTAAAAGTAAGTCTTCATAGAGTTAAGTTGGTAATATAGTTTTACAATTATGATCTTTTGTTTACACTCAATATCTGAGTGTATTTCAATAAAATTTAAAATAGTTACAAATAAATTTGATTATTAAACTCGCACTCTGCGATAATGAGAATTATTCTAATTTAATTGTAAATTTCAATGATACAATTACTATGAAAATAATTATCTATTGCTATATTTATCATTTTTTAACTAATGATGCACAGAGCGAACTACTGATTTATTGCTATAATGTTTTACTTGCAATGTTACAACCCAATAAGGTAAAATTAATTTTTAGAATCTGACATACCCTACAGATTACTGTAAAGCTATATCCTGCATCTCATAGCTATTTCTAAACGTTGAGAGCTACTTGAGACGTTTGGTGAGTTGAGAATATAATAATCATACTCAATACTGCGGAAGTTCTTCAACATACCTATATCGGTTATCTAAAGCTGACGTAAAGATGGTTGAAATCTTTCGTTAGCTAAAGGAAGTTCAGTGAGTTCAATCATTTAAATTTTAGCTGAAGGTACACGAGTTGATTAGTATCAATAATAGAACTGGAAAGTCCAGTTGACGAGTATAATTGAACACAATTTTATGTACCCGATCCTCAGCTAGAATGATATTGTAGATGTAGTAAGCTGGAATAACTTAGTTATATGTAATTCTTCCCATTATGAGTGAGAAATACAATTATGTACCACTACTTAGTATACTCAGTGCTTGGAACATTTCTTACGCGTTTCTTCTAAGAAATTAAAATAATTACCAAGGTTATAAGCTACATAGCTCTAATTTAAAGTATATATTTTAGGAAATATAACAAGTTTGATAATGACAATATTTGTACTCATTTTTTTATAATAGTATTTAAACAAGAGATGTTTATTAAGATTTACGTATACGCGTGTATGTATTATTCATTCCCTGATGTGTGTTATTTACTTTACTAAAGCAAACATTTAATAGTGATACTGATTTTTTAAATTATTAATGATAGATAATATAGCTGACAGATTAATAGATATAGCTAATCATGCCTTTTGGTATTATGGCATGATTAATATTTTATAAATGCAACTAAAATTGCGTTATTTTTTATCCTTATATGCGTATCAAAATCAGATTTACTTAATCTATTCAAAATAAAAATGTGCATTTATCTACTTAACTTTGGGAAATCAATACAAATTTTAAATCTATTTAAATAAAGCGAAATAATTTTATTCGATATAATATATATATAGTATACAAAAATAACTGTAACGTATTGTCAGATGATCCTATATTACAGATAGATAATGTTATCTCTATAGATAAAACTGCTACCAATAATCCGATCTGTATGCAGCTTACTATTAAATTAGATCTAAAGCCAAGTATTATTACAAAATCGTTGCATCAAATTATGTTTTTCTACTATACTACTATTATTAATAAAATAGATACAGCTATCTATGTATTCTATATTAATAGTTACGATCATATACCTACGACCAAATTACTTATTGTTAAAAATACAGAAAAATGTAAACATATACATGTATAGATAAATAACGGAAGATTAGCAAATTAGTATATAGTTTAACAATTTTAATCCCAAGTATAACAATTGAGATAGTACTATAACCTATTTAATTAAACATACTTTAAAATGATAAACAATAACTTTATAAAATTAAAACGGTAATACATACAGATGGCATTATGATGCATAATAGAACAGTGTTACTTTCAAAACTATAAAAGTAGTATAAAAATAAATAAATATTTGTAGTACAATGTAAATTTTAATATGAAACAAACTAAATTATATAAATACATAATAATAATAGCAGAAAAGTAATTCAAGCAATACGAAATTTCTCAATGGTTGAAAATAAGGCACACATTCAAAGGCAAAATAACGAAATTCTTTATAAACATGAGAAGAAAAATAAGTACAAAGTTAAACACTAAAAAATTGTGGGAAAATGTTAACAAATCCGAAAAAGGGTAGAAAATATAATCGTATTAGTGAGTTAAGCACCATACATACAGCTCTGGTTAGTAAATACAATCAATACATTACTACCAAATGATACCGTATAATAATTTGGGAAGACGCAAATATATAGTCGTAAAAATACATATCGATGAATTCGTGAGGCAGAAACAATACTCTTTATGTAATGAGTGAATTTAGAAGCAGAATAGAATATGAGTTGAACCATCATGGGTTTCTAAAAAATTGACATCTGTATAATGTAACAAAAGTATAAAATGATGCAAAAAGCAACTGTTTACATTGTCCCAGGTTTGTAGGTATCTAGGAGCTACCATTCTTCTCCGCAAGAAGAGCACTTTCGAACGTATCCCCACTACCATCGGCATCTTCTTTCGGTTTCTGAGGGCCCATGAAGGCATCCTAAAAATGTAAAACAAAGAGTACTAATTCAGGTGTTGTAAAAATTACTAATATTAAACCAGTAACGTGGTTTAATATTTCACTCGCATTTGATAAAAATATCATAATTTATTATTCTATACCAAGACTATGTGGAATTACATAAAATTGACAAATAAAAAACACGAAAAGCAGAAAAAAATAGTAATACGAATAGTACATTAATAAGAATACTAATATTAAACACAATATGGTTTTCCAGCTAAATTTTTCTTAGAAAAGGAGGAGTTTAGGATGGAATGCTATGCCTATAAAATTATTAAAATACACATGTTAATAAAATAATGAGAGAAGCAACTCCTAAGGTTGAAAGAGAGTTTAGAGCAAAAAGAATAAACCTATTCAGACATGTAATTGCCAAGAAGTGAAAGTCCATAGATTTATCACTTAAAAACTATAACATGAAGATATTAACTTTCCATTACTAGCTATAAATAACCAATTATTTTATTTTAGTTGTACTACCTTAATTGCAAACACATTATTATAGTTGGAAGAAAGCAAACAAATAGTAATATTACTTATAAATTACTAAATCATTGCTAACTACTTAAACCAATAAAAGTTTTTTCTATTAAACAAAATGTTAATTCTTTAGTTTCCTAGATTTTTTACATGGTGTAACTAATTGAAATATATTCAGTGTAAGTGAATAAAAATAGCAGTATTTAGTGTATATAAATAATACAACGGCACTCGCTAACAAATATGTATCCATAATATATCATTTGGTTCAATAAATCGTAGTCACATATTAGAACATTTTTGGGTCACAAATAGGACTATCGATTTTTTTATGATAAACGTCGATAAATAACGCCTAAAGAATTGCGTTCAAAACCATTTATTTGAAGTCAGACTATAACATTAATTGGTGAAAAGTAAAATTAGCACATCAAAAAACATAGGTAATACCAAATCAAGTAGATATCGGTAATATAGGCAGGAATGCGCATATGTATACATGTGCATATACACAACACACAAAACAAATGTTAACAAATTGCTAAATTGTTACTAAAAAAGTTTTTTTAACAACAACAATTACACGATTAGATTACATTTTAAGAAAAAATTAAGAGTAATTACAAAAAAATATAAATGACTTCAAATTTGAAGTGTATGAAAGCATTCAAAATATTGTGTGTTCAACTATAATATTTAACTCCTAAGATAAGCACGACGCACATATGCACCATACGCAGAATCGGTATCTCCTATATTATCATATACAATTATAATATAATAAATAAGAGAAAATGTCATAATCATCATCTTTGGGTTGAGTGTGATATATTGAGTACGAAACCTTCCTATAATTGATAAATCTTATACTACAATTATAGTCATAATAACATATTGATTAATTAAGCGGTGAAAATAACATTTAAACTGTTAGTACTGTACTTAGTTGATATCACAAGGGAGAGCATTTCTTCATACAACTCTCCTTCGATATTTTATAAATTGCTTTTATTTGAAATTTCCACATAATAAATATATTACATAAAACTAAATATAATTATTAGACAACAACATTTTACATACAAACTACCTATGTTTGTAGCCAAGCATAAGTTATAATGCTAACAAAAAGATAGAATCATTAAGATGACACAAAGAGAGTTAGTGTCTGGGAAAAGACATATTGTACGATAAGACGCAGTAATAAGCAGGTTACCCAACAGTTTGCTAATATACTGTTATTGATTTTACTATAAATAAAAAAGCTATATAAACTATAATTAAAAATGCAGATAATATATATATTAAATTACTTTTCAAAAATATAATTTCAAACACAAAACGTTCCAATATAAGTTATAGTTAAGAATTCTTATATATACTAAACGTATATATCTTACTGTTACATACATACTGAATACTGAATACAGACAAACAGTAATTAAATAAAAATGCAATCAAGTGTATTCTTTATTGAAAAATGAGTATTCGTTGTAATTATTTAAGTTATACGGTATATTATAAAATAATAAGCTTTGTCTAGAGTAAACTGGAAATAGAATTAATCACACATGTTAACAAAAAAGTATGTAACATATATATTTTAATTTTAAATAGTATATGCATTCTGAACTCATGAATCAAAGATCTAATAATCCAGTATAATTAATTAGAATCATATAGTGTTAACTTCACCAATTCATTTAAATCGAAGGTGCAAATGAATTACAATAAATAACATTAACCCTAGACTAGTATAATATGTTATTGTTACAAGATATTACTATAAAACTCTGTCGTTATACACTACAAATAATTTTGAAAGCTTAGTGAAGAACAATATACTCCAAATGACACATATAGGTACATATCCAATAGTATAGATCGCGATAGAGTGCACTCGTACTAAACTTTGTATATTCGTTTCAAATAAGTTATTAGACAACACTACATTCAAATTAAATAAAGATAAGAAACATTGTATATCTAAGTAAACTAGTGAATTTTGAAGAGCAGATTGAGACGGTTAAAGAAGCGATTATAAATATAGCTACTAAATTTAAGGCCGAGGTAGAGAGTTAACATACCAATGTTTGTGTAAAATCTTAAAACAAATAGATAGTATATTAATCTTGAATGCAATATAAAATAAATTTAACAAAACGTACCTTAACCGTTGTAATTGCTGTTCCGACTTTGCTTTCAATTGTCTTCATAGTTTCAGAATTCCTATAAAAAACAAGAGCAGATTTAAACTATAACCATGAACTAAGTTATATGGAAATGTACAAATATCGCTCTATTATAATAATACATACATGTTATACATAATATTCAAATGTATAGATAATATATCGTTGTAAATTATAATTCTTGAAAGGTTAAATAATTCTAAAAACTTATTTAGAACGTGATTACTGGCAAATTATTTAAGTATAAACATAAAACAGCATAAATAAATTCTATAAGCATTTAAATTATTATCGATTATTTTTTTTTAAATACTTGCTGACTTACTACATTTAAATACATGTCAGAAATGTAAAATCACAGAAACTTGTATTTAAGAACGACAGAAAAGCAAGTCATGTAATTATTACGTAACATAATGATTTTCATATTATCTAGGTACAACTAATGTCAAGATATATAGAAGCGCCAATCTAGTATCTAGTAAGTGATTAATCTCTAACAATAAAGAGTTAGTATGCGCAACTTTATATCTACACCTCGTATATGTATACAGTTGGGCTTATATTATGTACGCACTACAACACGGTATAGTATATATAAATTTTACGGGTACATAAAAGCAAACTATGTATTGTATTAATCTTGTACTGGTATTATGCACTACTACAACCAATATTGTATGTTGTAGTACAGATTGTAGATTTATGTTGAAACCAAAAGAATAATATAGCAGTATTAAAAACAAGTCTCAGAATATACTACCGACTTGTTATAAATATGCATACATACAGGTTAACCTACATATATACGTATATAGTATAGGTATACAATGAATCTTTATCCATTTCTCGGTGTGAGTATAATATATTTAAGTATACATATAAAAGTTTAAAGGGTGAATAAATGCATGTGCATTATTTATTTTGAACAAATTGTGATTTCTTCATATTTGAAAGAATAAATATTCTTTAAATAATTCGAAATTAAGCTATTTCAAATAAAATTATTGATAAAACCTTGCTTTTTTATCTACTACAAACATTTTATCTTATAAACCATGATACTTTGAATATTAATACTTCATAACTATATTATGTATATAAGGTTGAACCAAAAACGAAGTAAATTGTTTATAATTTATAGTGGTGTAAATAAAAAGAAATTTCGAACGTTCACGAATATAAAACTTGCTTATCACGCTCCCCTAATTTAAAGAAACCGAAATTAAATAAGCATCACTTAAGTTAATACTGTTATAAAATAACGTGATAACCAAAAGAGTCAGCCACTGTATTAATAAAAAGTTCCACTATTATAAAATTATTAAGTCAAACAATTAATATGTATATAAATATTCTCATAAAATACCTTAAAAAATTTACAAAGTATTTATTTATTCCGAAAAGGTTAAAATAAGGATACACAACTGCAGTGTAATTAATTCAATATAGATTAACCCACTTAGCATCGGTAAATGCCTGTGTCACTTTTCCACTTGCCGAGGAAAGAAATTCTGAGGTCTTCGTGTACCTACAAAGTATTAAATGAAACAAATTAAATTAATCAATAAATTAATTAATGGTTAAAATACATCTATCGCTATTCTATATAGACAGAAAGCAGTAATTGAGCATACGTTGAAGATCCCTTAAATTCCTGAAAGCCATGCTGAAAGTCCTTTGAAATTGTGTAGAAAACAGTGTAACCAAGTTTCTGACGCAGTTCGTTTGCAAGACGTTCCTTGGAGTTCAAAGCTTGTCGGAGAGTTGAAATGTCTTCTTCAGTCTGTGCATTAGAAAGAAAAAAGTTAAGTAAATGATAAATTTACTCTAAACCAGAGAATACTTGCAAAAGAAACTTAGTCATCTTTTCTAGAGAGTATAACTAAAAATAGCTTTCAAAGCCCCGGATACATTTTAGAGAAAACACTATTTTTAAATAAGTTACTGAATAAAAAAAGTTCTAAATATTATACTTGCTGATCTAGTTTTAATAGACAAATGTAAACTTCGTGTTCGTCAACAATGCATATATGTAAAAGGTATTCTTTTGACTGTGATTTTAATTCTTAGGTAAATTCAACACTAAAATGTTATTGCACGAGTAGTGGTACGAAAGTATAGAATACAAGTACTATGTAAATATATCACGCACATCTTTTAAAGATAAAATTTCATTTTAAAAACACTTACTTAAAATTATGTATTTTTATATAATAGAAAAATAAAAAATGTAATAAATAAAATATTATAAAAATTTGTATATACATATATAGTGAATAAAATAATTACATACTTGATCGAGCTCTTTCTTCAGTGAAGTCTCTTCTTCCGCTGTCAAGTTTGTTGCTGTTCTAGCTGACATATCTAAAAATACATCATATTGTTAAGTAAATAAATGTTTAGGTTCAGAAAATTAACTATTGTCCAAGAAGCAATCAATGTCAAGGGGATTAAGATCTCAAGAACCAAGAGATATTTTCCTTGTATTGAATTTTTTATAATAAAAAAGCGAACTTATAAGACACTAAAGTTATTTGTTCCATTAAATACTGTCAATTATGTTTATTAGAAGTACACAGAGTAAAACATACATATTATGTCACTTATAATTTTTAAATATAGGAAACAGTTAACATTTCCTCTTTCCCTTTGCTAAAAATGATTTTTTAGTATCATAAAAAATAAACATCTTTATTTGTGAATACTTATTATAATGTAAATGTGATATTAAAATGTTAATAAATGGTAAACATTGGTTTTATTTAAATTATGTTACTTGCAATTATAGTAAAATAAGTCATTTGGATACGGTTTAAGTTATAATGTCAGGCTAAAGTGATACCTTGTTCTGTTTGTGTAGCTTGTTTTTGGCCGAAATAATATGCAACTAATAATTTAGAACACCGTTCTAGTAAAATATGTTATCTTAAAGCAACTTTAGGTAAACATACTAATAACTTCTATGACAAAGTAACAACAAAAGTAAGTAAATACTCTCGAATTAATTGGAAATATATTTAATATTATTTTAAACTTTGCCTTAATTATAAAACAGAAATAAACTACATTTATTCCAAATTTTCTTGAAATAAAAATGGTAAATAATACCCGAAAATATAACACGTCTTTTATAATTTAAAAAGTCAGAAATTGACTTAAAAACAAGTGGTTTTATTGATTGGTTTTAACACATAGATTAAAATGTGTAACAAGATGTATTAATGACTTTAAAATACTTATATCATGATATTTGGAAAAATTAAATGTAAGGCAGAATATTTCCATGATTGAAAAATCAGTGGTAAAATAGGAAGCAAAATTATTTTCCAAATCAAATAGTGTCTTTCGTTATTTCAGATAGGTGCACTATAAATCATGATGCCAGTTAAGTATATTATAAATTTCGAACATTCATACAAAATAGTAATATGCTAAAACACATAATATGACAGAATGCATTAAAATATAGTTAATTTTTGTAATAAAATATGCATTCAATAAGTATTAAGTTTTTCTTCTGTTTAATTTTGAGCACAATAACATCACAAATAAAATTTTAAATGTAATAAGTTGTATCATTGATTATATTATGAAAATGTGTGATAACTAGTTTATATAGTACCTAACAACATCGACAACATGAAATAAAATTAGATTATTCCAGTTCCATGGAAGATGTAATAAGTAATAGCAGGGTTGTCATCCATTTATAAAAATTATTTCACAGGTTTTCAATAAGTATCCAAACCAAAATTAGTTTTAAAAGAAATGAGATATAAATATAATAAATATCTGATTTTTTCTAAAGAATTCATCTTTGTTTTGATTTGCTATGATGTATTAATGGTTCTTTGGACTTTTCCAGTTTCAGGCAAGGTATCAGCTTCCATGAAAAAGGACTCCACAAGTTTCACAGTATTTGCAAATTCTTGTTTGATATTCTTTATCTTGTCTTTTTAGGACCACCTTTGGTGCTTTTACATCTTTGAAATAAACAAAATGACATATTCTTGGTATACATAACATAATAAAAAAGCATGTATAAGAATAATTGAAAGTTTTTTAGAAATGAAGAGAAAGTCATACATGATTTTAAAGAAATTCATAAATTAGTTATATAATCAAATAAATGGATATATTATATGGCTCCCATGATTACAGATTAATCTCTAGGCAATGAGTGCTGGTACTTCATATTATCAGTTCAAATTTCCACGTTTGTTCATAAAAACCCTAATTACAATCGATTGCCCATGAGACAAGATACAAAGTTGATCAACAACTGCCCATAAGATCTTTTTGATCAGAGAGATGAAAGTGCCAAAACCCATCTCCTCTTCATCTGACTTTGTTAATAGAGATCTAGATGTTGATTTGAGAATTTTCCACCAATTCAAAATTTGGCTAGTATGCCATGGCATTACATTCTTTATCTTCTACTTTATGTTTGCTTTTCCAAGATAAAGAAGGATATTTGGGAAGATTTGGATTGCCGTTATATTGTGATTAATGGCAAAACAGGATCAAGACATTGCATCCAACAAATAAAAGAAACAGAAATTGGTGACTTTTTATATATTTTATTAAAAATTACTAAAAAATAACTAATGCTCCAAATTCTCTCACAAATTCGAGAACTTCTTTGGGTTTGGCTGAACTCAAGTATATTGTTTGCCATAAACCCAACATCAATTTTACTTCCATCGAGAAAGAGACATATCTTTGAGATCTGATTTCACCAGGTTTGAAGCATAAATGATGTCCACAAAACATCTAGTTTGGAAATCCCAATAAAACAATACTGTATACAAGTTACTAAAATTACTGTTAATAATCTATTTAATAAAATTACTATTACTACTAAATTAGTTACAAAAGTTATAACAGATTTTCTATTATTCTAAAAAATTAAATCAAAACTTAAATACCTACAGTTTTAGTTTCAAATAAAACTGACTCACTCAAGTCATATTTATAAATACTATTTTTTTAATGTATATATAATTTTAATAGAAATAATAATGACTCAAAAATGTTTTAAAAAATGACCCACATGAGCCATTAGATGCATGTGGCTTAATAGATTTATACATACTATTGTTATAATTGAAAAATTAATAAAATAATTTTTAAAAATAAAGAAATTTTAAAAGTACATATTTTAAAAAGAAACTTGTAAGACTTTTTTAGGTATTATATTTTGTTAAATTGGGTTTTCATAATATTTTTTTACATAGAACAATAATTTAAAAACATGTGGAAGACACCCAGAAGGGTTAAAAACATGTGGTATGAAAACCAAACAGCTTTAAAATGCATGGCAATATATATTGAAGACATAAAAATGTGCAACAAGATATCTACAACACTCAATAAAACTTGCAGCAGACATCCAGAAGATTTTTAAATGTGAGGCCATGTAGAAGGTATGTCACATGTTTTAAATGTTGCCTTACATTTTAAGTCATGTAGATATCTTGTCTAGCATCATTAAGCTTTTAATGTAGTTTTGCATGTTTTTAAGTCACATAGATATATTGCAATTACATTTTGAAGTCATGTATAGATCTTGCCATGTCATATGCCAAATATCTGCATTGTACTGTTAAATACAAGGGGGGCTTTAATAAGTAAGTAGACTGACTAGATATGAAAGCAAACGCCCACACATATAATCTATGCAATTTTACTAACTATAGAAACATCTAAGATATCTGTGAAAATTTCATGTTGGTACTTCTATGGACTGCTTTACGATTCGAATTTGAAAATTAAAAGTCTGGGCTAGTCAACCACCATCTCAGAAGCTTGTCTGAGAATGCAGCAGCAAGAAACAGATGGTTGTCACTTTTGCTTCCCCTCAGGTATGTCATGTTGTGACTATACTGGTTGATACCCAAAGAACAGCTACCTCACTTTGGTATACAACCAAGTGCCTACCTTGCATAATGGATGCAGCTACAGCAAAAGGACTCCCTCAACCAGTGATCCTCCATCATGACAATGCTCCAGCCCACTCTGTCCATGCAAGTTTTCTGGCTTAGTGATCAAAATGTTCCACTGATGACTCATCCTCCATATAGCACTCATCTTGCTTGGTGTGATTTCTTCATCTTTCCACATGTCAAGAAGATACTCAGGGGCACACGATTTCATACACCAGAAGAAAGCTGTTGCCCGATTCATCCAAAAAGTTTACCAAATTTCATCTGATGAATGCTTTGACAAATGGTTCCAGAGGATGCAAAAGAGCATCAACTGCAATGAAGAGTATTTTGAAAAGCTGTAAGGTTCTATAGATGTTCTTGTGTTTATATTAACTATTTACCAGGAACTAAATCTCTGTCTTTTTAATGTCAATAAATAATTATGAACTTTTAATATTAGAAAATTGTTGTTTTAAATAGTCAAAATATAAGCTATTTTTTTAATTTTTTGACTTGTAATTTTCAAATTCGAATTGTGAAGCGGTCCATAAAAGTATCAACATGAAATTTTCACAGATATCTTAGATGTTTCTATAGTTAATAAAATGCAGAGATTATATGTGTGGGAGTTTGCTTTCATATCGAGTCCGCTTACTTATTGACTCCCCCTCGTATATATCCACAGTATAACTAAATAGATATATATTTTTGGTTTAGAAAAATTAGAAAAATGAAACCATTTTTTTGTGAATTTAATGAATTATGATCAACAATAGATTTCCTATGAGAGTAAATTATAACTAATTTTTTAAATAAAAGATTGTTTGTATTCTAAACCTAGCTTTCGTGACTTTGTTAATTAAGCAATAATATCTAATTTTATTCAGATATACTCGTATATAGATTATCGGATTCGCCTCTCGCAAATTTAATATTTGAACAATTGCGATTACGATGAGTATATTTGCGAACTACGTTTGTGATTGCTTAATGAAATAAATAAATTTCCGAATTTGCGATGCGATTAATATATAGTTTCGATTCTTTGATGAAACTGAAATTGCTTGTGATCTGCAAATTGCGATTTCGATTGCGACTGCTTGATGAAACTGGCTACAGTATTAGTTGGAGATTCAAAAATGTAGTTTTAACACAGAAAGTCCTATAATACCTCTCTTCCGAAGATAACTTTTAGAAAATAGGAAAATATGCGTTGACGGGCGCAAATTAATGGAATATTTAATAATTGGCACAACTGTTTGACTTAAACCTTATTCTAAATAATAAATGACAAAGTATATATTAGTAAATAAATCTCACCAGAGTTATTCAAATATACACAAAACTTCTTCCGGTGACGTTGTATTTCTAATAAAGGTTCTGATTCAGTTAAAATATGGCCTCCACACAGATCTTAAGTATAGATTTTG
>JAYRBW010116123.1:0-17555 GCA_036023295.1 Invenusta paracnida
CCCCCCCCTCCCGCCCACGCAATTGTGACCATGCCACTCCTTCCCTACTACTATAAATTTTATTTATCTGTAAATATATTTTTAAATGTCACCCTTATTTATTTTCGTAACAAATTAATTTTATGATAATTTTATCTAACTATATGCCTTTAGTAATATTTTAATTGGATATTTTAATATTAATATTATTAAGAACTTAACGTTTTGGGAAAATGGTTTAAATGTTGCCTAAAAGGTGGAAGCAATTTAAAACAAACATATTTATTGGTCATTTCAAGACATTAATATATGTTAGAAATATGTACCATTAAAAATACGTCATTATTAATTATATTGGTAAATTTTCTATGTATGGCCTAATTGTAAATAGATAGAACCAGCAAGGAGTAATTTTCGTTTTATGTTTTATTGATTGAAGATATCTTTTATGAATTTAAGTGCTTTCCGGAGTTTCATAATAAATAAAGTAAACAGAAATTCTCCCAATAAAATATTTTAGAATTTCAAGTATAAAATCTGAAAATAGGCTATTTCTCCTGTCTTTCAACAGCTAAGGCCTTCAGGGAGATAATAAAAAATAGTATAGTTAAAACACAGGCAATTTAGTTACTGAACTGTCTTCTAATTTGTTTTTAACTTCTATATTTACTTAGTATGCCTTGTTATAAATATTTTTTTATTTGTATTCCTATGAAGGTCTCAGCTGCCAAAAAAGCTAGGCGAAATAAACACTTTCATATTTTATATTTTCTGCAATTGTAAATAATTTATTGGATAATTTGTTAAACTTAATTTTGAAGATATTTATTTGTTTAAAATGTAATAACATTTTTAATGATTATAATAAAATTTTATTATACATTAAATATTAAATTCAAATTACCAAATTATTGAAAAATGTGACGCTTTCTGAAGTAACTTAAATGTTACTTTTTCAGCATTAAAATATGATGTTATATTTTATTTCCTTTCTAAATAAATACTAAATTTTATTATGAAGAGGAGAGCCAAAACGTATTGGGACATAACATAATTTATTCGTGACTAATTACATGTTTCGGATTTCGAATCATCAAGATTCATCATCAGGTAAAATTATGCAAAATGTGAGCGATAGTTGTAAATAAATGTGACTAAAACAATGATAGATAAATAGGGAAATAGATTTAATGACAATTAATTAACTTCCAGATTACATTTATTTACATTTATCGCTCACTTTTTGTATAATTTTGCCTGATGATGTGTCTTGATGATTCGAAACATGTCATTCATCATAAATAAATGTATTAGTCTAAGTTCTGATCTGTTAGGCTACTTATTTCAATGGTTCTAATATTTTTTCGTGTAAAGTGCGTTTAAAAAGTCATTTCAAATAATAGTGTTATGTGAAAATATATTTTCAAACATTAATATACATTATAATTATGTTTAAGTTGTGTCTAATGCTCAATTAATAAAATGTAAGAATGTCCTAAAATGTAATGCGCAGAACAAAACTGAAATACATACCTATATATAAATAAATTTAAATTCATGACGATTTTTAAATAAATATATAGGTCTGAAAATATGCATATACAATAAAACATTATTGATGCTTAGTTGTATATTAGGAAAATGATTAAAAATATGTGTTTTACATGTTACAATTAATGAACAAACAAATTTTGATTAACAGTCTTGCTATTTTGATATTTAATATAATTTTTAAATTTATCAGTATAATCTGATAAAGACATTGAACATTTACTAAACATTATTATATTATACATTTTATTAGATTTACAATAAATGAATGATAATGTATTACACTTTTTTTTTCAAGTAAGAAATGAATTATACAGGTCTATTACTGCGGCAGTCCTGCTTTATTTAGACATATATATTTCCGAAACACAATTTACATTACAACTTTTAAAAAGTAGATATAAGAAATACCTAGTAGCAATTTTAGAATAATAAATTATTTTTCGCCCAAACATTTTGATATTATAACTGGAAATTTAAGCATTTATTTTCACATAATTAAACAAAAAAGTAAATCAAATTTTTAGTAATAAAGCAAAAAAGAAGTAGTTTACTTGCAAGAGTATAAATATACCCAATGAAACACGGTGTTCCTTTCGATACATACATAGCCTAAAGCGAGTTCGCGATTTAATTTTTCCTTTTATCAAGAAAGACTAGAAGATATATGTCCAAATGAAAACTTATTTTGTTGTAGCTATTTGTAGAAATTTCATCAGAATTTCATTTTCATCAGTACCGTTTTAGAAAAGATATAAATAAGTTAACAATTCTTTTAGATATGTATAGGCGTGTTTCAGTTTTTTTACGAATTCACAATTTTTTAGAAACAAGGTCATATTTGTTTTAATTATATCATAGGATTATACATGTATGTATATTACCTATACTAGTATACGTATCTCTATTGTTGCATTTATAGTATACAATACATAGGAGTATTTTTAATTATTTTATGAGTAAATGAAGGATACCACAATATACGTCTATGTAAAAATATTACCTTAATATATGATTGTAAGTATTAAATAAATATTGTGATACATTACACGTACACATTAATAGATATAAACAAATATATCGCACATGAAATCAAAAGTTACACAAATTAAAAATTCCACGTAAATTACAAAAATCCAAATTAACAAAACAAATAAGAACAAAATACTAACATTTTGGAAATATAAGTATCATGTAGAAAATATGTTCCATCATTTTTCTATTTTATTCAAAATAGGTTAATTTAAATTTTACACCTAATTTCAGAAAAAAATATTACTATTTATTAATTATAGTATAATTAATGCATATACAAATAGTAGAACAAATATTCCAAAACATTCTTAATATAGAAGAGAATTTTTTAATTCAATGGGATTTTTATGTACCGAGAAATACAAACAGGATCGCTGCAAATCTTGAATTGCAACTTTCCACGTATAGGTTGATTTTGCTTCTTTTGTTTCAAAAATGTGTTGATAAAAACATAGATTTTTATTTTCTAACTTACATGTATTCATACTTCAATTTTACCGTGAATTAAATGGTAATTACTTTGGTTAAATTAAAAATAATGTAACATCTTGACACAAGCTGGACAGTAATCCTTGAAAGAAAGAAAGAAAGATCATCATTATTCATAGAAATTATGCATACAAATATTTAGAATTGTTTTTGCGATACTTAACTGTTGATCGAACTTTATATCTAGTACAATTACAAATACAATGTCATTAAGTATAAAATATTATCAATATTCTGAATGAAACTTTGACACATTAATGTCTGATAAGATTTTTATTAATTTGACTGTTAATTAATAAGGCCACAGGGACTACTTTCAAATAATATATTATATTTGTTTTAGTATTCCCTGAAAGGCCCTATAAGATTCCGAAAGAGTACGATTTTGTTAAGGTAACTTACGGAATGTCATTCCATCGTTTTAAAATAGTAGTACTACTTATTCAACCTTAAATTGATGAGTTAATTTTGAACTGTATTTTCTTTTATAAAAGGTCCATATACATTAAGAAAGGTCCGTTCAATTAAAGCTCAAAATACGGGCATCTGAAGGTGCACAACAAGTTGAATAAAACAATGGGTTTATGACTTAGATAAATATGTATAATATTGATCAATATTTTTCTTAAAAAAATTAAAATTTACTTTTAAAGGCTTATATTAAGATATTTATATGCTTTTTCTACAACTCCACCCCCGCAAAAAGTAACTTACCCACATACGAAAATAGTCAAACTTTTAGATATTTGTTTCAAATAACACCTTCCAGTAGTTTACATATATATAAATATATTTTAATCAAAAGTAATCAATAGTCAATAATATCAAGTAATCAAAATTCAATCAACAAATCCAAATAAATCCGAATTTGAAACAAAATCCAAAAAGTTATACGGTTTTTAAAGGTGGGTAAGTTTCTTTTTGCGGGGGGTGTATATAAATAAGTATTTTTTCATCAAAAATATTATACTTTAAAGTATGCTTTAACTTAGCTCTGCAATCGCCAAATTACTGTGTCAATTTTTTTTAAATTATTAAACAGTATGTATCTACATGTTAAACTTTAATAAAAAAACATTTTTAAATACTCTCATATTAATATCTATCTAAGCTATCTAATTAACAAAGTAAAATTTCTAATAACACAGAAGTTGTATATGAATGATAACTGATGTTTATTATAATGTATACATATATAATCTTTTGTATCATGTAATTTGGTTTCAATAAATTTAACATCAAAACACATAATATCGTTAAATAGACACAATAAATTGTTTTGGAAAAAGCTTTACATAAAAACATATATTAATTCATTTAAATAGTACTACATGTTTATAGTAAATGTACAAAAAGACTTCAAAATATTCAAAATCTATATAAGTTTACATGCATCTGTATCAAAATATCATGACGAAATAAAACAATCAATGGTATCGAGGAAGTGCAGCCAAATTGTTGAACAAAATAATAAGAATGAAAGCTACTATTAGAAAGATTTATTTCATGAAAAATGGAGCGTTTCGGTTTCAACTAGATATTATTATCAAGCCAAGTCATGATTCATAATTGTCTTTAATTGAGACCGAATTGTCGCATTTTTAATTACATAAATCTTATTTTATAAAAGTGGTCTTTCATTCTTAACGTGAACAATGTTCTGTTCATTATTGTTCTATTAATTATTAAAATAAGTACGGAGAACTCTTAATTTACATTTAATACATGCATTAGTAATATAATAGTTATTGGACATCTTTTTATCTTTAGACGTCAAAATATGCAGACTACTATATTTGAAATATACATGTTTATTTGTACATTTATGTATACATTTATCAATATTTATTTATTTTAATGATCAAGGTGTGCGGTTGATTACCTATATGCGAAAACAATATCAGAATATAGGTTATTTTAAATACTAAATATAATACACAAAAGCGTATATAAACATGTACAGGTACATATAAGTATATGTTTAAAACATACCGATGAAAATGCATATAAATAATTAATAACAAAATAAAATACAACGAGTAACAAACAATTTTTAATTTACTTTAAAATAATTACATAAACAAAAATTGTGTTATACTTTCGGTAAAATACATATGTAGGTAACAATTTTAATTTTTTAATGTAATTTGATTAAAGTACAATGTACTTAAAATAAAAGATGTTATACTCATATAATTATAATATTAACATAATATAATAACTCTTTATAATTAAAATATTGTGAAAGGTTTTGGCCATAATACTATAATGTGTAGTTTTACTATAGATATTTCTGAAATTCTCAAGTGATACAAAATATAGTACTCATTGATGAATATATTTTAAATATTCATAAAATTCATATATAAAAGAAACAATGTATAATATTATATATGTCAATTACCCATGGCATATAGATATAGTCAGATATTGCAAGCAAAATATATACTAAGATGGCAAGCAGGTTAAAATTATGAGAAACATTTAATTAGAATATGATTTGAAGCATTTATTACTGTAAATATATAAATGAAGTAGTTTTAGTAAAACAAATGTTATATTTATTTGGTTAAATTATTTGTTTAATATTATTTTTAATTATCAATTTTTTCCTTGGTTTTATGCGGATGCTAACAATCATTAACATCTTTGTTTATCATCCTCGGGTGATATATTTGTCCACTACCTACGATGGCTGCCTTGTGCATAAACAGAAAAATTTAATAATTAATCATAAAACAGAACTCGACGCTATGCTATTATCGATTAGATCCTAGCCCCACCGGTCTCGGATGCAAATCTCAAATAGCATACGCATCTCGTCTGTTCTGCTGTACTGTATAATAGCTTTATTGATGCTAATCAAATGTCATCTTATTTTTCCCCATAAAAATGTGACAGCGTACCTCTTGCGTACATAACTGATTGGTCTTATACATAACATAGTTTAAAAAGTTCAAAATGTGTACTTATATGTTCTACAAGCCCATAAGTCAGTGTATGTGCTGTGGTACACAACGTTTATACATACAACGCACACGAATATAATGTTGATAAAGACTGGAACATGCTGATATAATAATCAATAACTTATACACAAATAAATAATATATTAAAGATTTCTTCAGGATATTACTATCTATATACGACAAATAATTTTTTTCTATCTACAATATTGACACCAGTTCTAGAAAAACCGTTAACAGGGATATGAATTCTTTAGAGTGTAACATTTGTTGCACTAAGTTTTATTAATATGTTTTACACACATAATGTTTTTGCCATATAAATATATATATGTGTATTACTGACTTTAAGGATATGTAGAAACTTGTAGATATGATAAACATACAAGAGTATAGAACCAGAATTTTTGTTTAAATAAGTTAATAATTATACAATATATTTTAAATACCCGCTTTTGTGCTTGTTATTCTTCTATTATCATGTGTGCACTTAATGAACCATGTATTCAATCAATTGCGGTTTCTTGGAGCGAAGTCATGTTTGGTCTCGGTTCCAAAACAATATCAGCCGGAGTCCTATCTCCAATAAGTCTGTTATTCTCCTCTGCCTCTTCCTCAATATCGCCTCCACTCATTGGACCAAACGTCGTCTGAAATGTCACCAGCCGGAGGTCTTCTGAAAGAATCTCCGAAGGCTTTCCGGTGACTGCCGTCTGCTGGTGCCGCGAGCATGAACCATTTCTACCCTCTGTGTTTCGTGTTCGGCCCTCAATGCCCCCATTATCTGAAGCAAAAAATGCACAGGTGAATACTTTCATGAAAGACTTTCGGAAGTTAACCGATATGAAGGAGTAGAGAACAGGATTTACGGCGCTATTAACATAGCCAATAAGTTGGAAGATTAACGTCAAGAAGTATCTTAATATTTGCGATGATGAAGAGCCACTTGAGAGCCGGCTTCGACTAGTCTCATTGACGGTGGTGGTATTGTCAAGCTTAAAAGACTTTTCTCCTCCTGATGTCCACACGGAGGACAACAAGTTAAGTTGGTGCACCCAATAAGGCAACCAGCAGAGCACATAGACGAGAATTACAGCTAAAACTAGACGAGTCGTCTTTTTTTGTGATTCCTTCTTCTCCTTGGATTTCTTAGCTGGTCCTACAGTCTTGAGGCGGTAGATAACCCGTGAGTAAAAAAATATAATGAGGATGCAGGGGATGAGATAACCGAATATGAAGGTGTACATAGTGAATCCGACAACAGTAAATGCATTGGACGACCATTTCTGGCTGCAAGACCATCGGTTTTCTGGCTTCTCGATAACTTCTGCGTTGATGAAGACCGGGACCATAAGACAGATTGAGAGTAGCCAGATGAACAGGACAGCAATCGATGTGTAGCAGGGGGTTCGGAACCGCTTGGTTACTAATGGATAGAGGATGGCCAGATATCGATCGGCGCTGAGGGCAGTAAGGGTGAATGTGCCTGCAAACCAGTTGACGGAACTGAGGAAGTAGAAGAATCGACAGACGAAAGAGCCAAACGGGAAATTATAATTAGTTGCGACGAAGATGACGAACGGGATAGAGAAGAGGTACAGGGTGTCAGCGATGGCGAGGCTGAGCAGGTAGATGTTGGTGACAGTTTGCATTGAAGAGAAGCGACCGACAACATAGATAACGAGAAAGTTTCCAAGTACGCCAACTGCGAATATGACAACCATGAGAATGGAGAAAGTCTTCATGACTATGAGTGCCCCCAGGGGAGGTGGAATCATGGCTGTCGAGTTGGTGTCCATCGATTAACTTTCTGCTAGATCTGAAGGAAGAATAAGAAAATACGAATGGACATAATTAATGTGATCTCCATTCAAGTAAAAAAAATAGTTAATTTAGTCTGGTGTACTGATTATGCTATCGTCACTTTTCATATAACTTATATTTAGTGACAAATATTATGCATTATACTTTTATAAATAAAGGTTTTTAATATGTTGAATAATTAATATAATAATAAATAATAATTGAAAATTATCAAAATACATGACATTAAATTAGTCACTAGTATATATATACAGTAAATTCTAGTTCCGAAAATATAACATTGATAAAGAACACTTCACGATGACAAGTTTGAAAATTTGAAAATATGTATTAAGGTAATACTTGTATCTCTAAATATTATACTTACAATTATATATTATATATTTTGCTAATATTTTGCTAACAATATATAGATTGTTTTATTTCGTCATGATATTTTGATAGAGATACATGTAAACTTATATAGATTTTGAATATTTTGAAGTCTTTTTGTACATTTACTATAAACATGTAGTACTATTTAAACTGAATTAATATGTGTTTTTATGTAAACATAGTTTTATTTTTGTATAAAACATAGCAGGACGTTATCAATATTAGATATTATTCAGTATATATATTTCTTAGCTATACATTCAATGTTATTGAATCGTATGTATTTATAGGAATATTAACAATATGAAGACGAATGTATCATTATCAAGTTGATCATAAAGTTAAACAAGCGATTCCTTGTAAACAGTCTACAATAAACATTGTCGGTGAGATGTAATAAGAGTATACAAATAACAAATTAATACTCAAACTTGTATTATTGCTCTATAATATTGTATTTATTAAATATTCTATAACACAAAATTTCACATTAGTACTTTAAGCATTTCTTTCTTATACCTAACACATATTTATATTTTTTATCAGCGTGAAGATTATATCCTATCGATTTATCAATCTGGGAGAAAATTGTATCAAGCGGTTGTTTCCTCACATTTATAGGATTATATTGTTATTTCTAATAACAACTTAGATGACATTTTTTTGGAAATATTTATAATTCAGATATAAAGTAAAATGAATTCAAGCAATATCACTAAACTGTTTTTAGTTAATTTTTCATGTTGCCCATACTAACATACTATTATTATACATATTTAAATATTGTAGACAGTGCAGCACTATCTAGATATAATAAAGAAGAAAATATAACGAAGGTAATGGGAAAAGTTTTTGAACATGTTTTATAAACATCATGATCGAGTTATTATTGCTTAATGCCATCGAGCTTTTAATATATATTATTATAGTGCGCTCTAAAATGTTTATAAATACTATTATTAGAGTGGCGATAGATTGAAAGTGTGCATTTATTGACTATACTCCATGCAATTATACTCTTGGATATGTGCCACTTAATAATTAAAGAGTAGAAATTATCACGTAACAGGAAATTATAATAACATGATATTGTTAGTTTTTATGATATAGAAAGTTCTTACTTTAAACCATCGCTACTAGTTTTACTAAATTATTTTGATATCTTTGAATGCATGCCAACTATGCAAATTATATTGAATTTGGGAGCCCCAGGATAGCTGTTTTCAACATATTAGTTCTCGTCAGTTTGGTACACCAACATTTAATTAAATCAGCTTAAATTAAAATTAAGTTAATAATTCTTTGGATACCGCTAAACTTCGATACTTTCCTAAAATTTATTAATTGAATGATAGACATCGCAGAATAATATATGCAAATTATCACTGGTACATTACCAACACCTTACTACAGTTATTACTAGCTAATTAATCTTATTTGAGCGTGCCCAGCTGACAAGAATACATAACTTGAAATGACTTACATGTGACTCTTAAATTTAATATAATCTGCTAACAATATATGTATATCTATATACCTGCAGTAAACATGAAGTCGTACAATGATGACATACGGAGTATTAGAGTAAAAAGGAAAAATAAAAATGTTAAATAGCTGTTTTTCAGAATATTTGAATAATGAATTCCTAAGTAATATTTTCTAAAACACTAAGAAAATTCATCTGGAAGTTAAACTTAACTCTAAAAATGATTTTGAGTAAAACTTTTTTAAAAACTATAATTAATAAGAATTTAGCAACTATATACCTACTAAATGCATTACACTAAAATTGCCCGTTTTTAGAATACATCTAGGTACTGAACAGAAATAATTGAAAACATGGTATAAATTGTATACAACAAAATGACGTAGTCTGATTACTCTCTTATATGTACGAATTATACGGGAACCTTTTTATTTTATGCCAATATCGATACTTCCTAATAATTAGGTACACTTTATCATAAAACTCGATATCTCAAAGAAAGAAATAACAATTACTTATGAATTTAATACAACATTTATATAAATTGAGTATATCTAAAGCATAAATAATTAATTTTATGGGATTTTTGGTGTCTAGATATCTCATTTATTTTGTCAGTAGTAAGTACAAGTAGTATATTATTAGAAAAACTAGTATTATTTCAAAATACACATAAATTCATTTTTTAAATAGTATCACAAATAAAATCAATTTTAAATTAAGATAGGACAATATATATTAATTAAACATATATCTCAATAGTCTTTTTATCGTGGTATTAAATGTCTAAAAAATATCTTGATCTTTAAATCTGTATATCAAGGTATCTATACTCCTACTCTTTGATTAAATCGAACATCTTCAAATGGTTTTGTAAGTTTAATAAGGTAATAAATGTGCATACTATAAAACAGATATCTGTAAAGTTCACTAAAGTCGTAAAAATAAATACGTGCATATAGAGATTTGAGAAAGATAGAAACTTATTTAGGTATCAAACCAAAAGAATTATTGTAGGTAGGAAAATGTAATGAGATAATATCCATATTTAGGATAATTTATAAAAACAAAGTATGTATAATGTACAGAGTTTTGCGGATAGATTAGATAATTAATGCTAATAAATAATATTCGTAATAGTCAAGTAGGTATAGTTTTAACTATCTACCATTATATAATTATGGATACAATACAAAAAAAGATTAATAATAATTGAATCAAATTATTGAAACAATGGTTCTTACTAACAATTGAAAAAAAGGAAAATAACAGCGTTAATTTCTTAATAATAAATCCTTTATTGCAATAAGAGGCTTTCGGGCTCAAACAAAAAGTGTTTCAAAACGGAGAGAATTAACAGAAATGTATACATAAAGCAGGTATAAGGCTGCAATCAGAGTGTATTGGATATGAACGGAGTTCACAACGAGGGAGAGAGTAGAGAATTAATGAAACAAATTAACACCGGAACATGGAAAATATGAAACTACTTAGACGAAGAGAGAATCAATAAATTCAGAAATACTTAAGAAATAAAGTAGTACATTGGGTCAATTATTCTGGTTGTGAGATCACCAAGGCCAATGTGAGTGACAATGCTTTGGATACGTGGTCATGGATTTGAAGTGGTCTTGGGTGTCTACCGTAGACGTCTACCAAGACTACCCAAGACGTAGTACGTCTGACAATTTTGAAATTACTGTGGAGAGTGGATGGTTCTGACAATCAATTAGAGGTTTGGTTAATATGGAGTTTGTAAAGGAGTGTCCTACTCTGACACAATGAAGAAACTAGTCTGAGACATGCTCATTGATTTGATACAATTGTATTTTCTCTTTTTTGCCTTACAAATTGCCTCTACAATTATAGAGGTCAGAGCAGGAGGTAGACGGTCCTTGGCGGAACAGATTTAAATAGAACAAGTTTTTCAGATAAAACTAATAGAAAAGTTGCTTTCTCGTTTTTTAGAAACGGTAAGCAAACGAACGCAATATGCTTCTTTTCAGGGCAAAGTATCATTTCACCTGATTGAATGATAGCCAGTTCGATCGCTTTGAGGGGTATTAGCATTGGTCTATATCTCTCAATGAGAGAGTGTAGTAGTCGATACTTTTAAGAAGCAATCTGTGAATATGAAGTTTTGGAAACCATTGAAGTCAACAGATCTGTAGCCTATATTTTGAGATGATTTGACAGAGTATGGTATCACTAATGATGGTGCTTCTGTGAAAATGATAATCGGAATGGCTTCATGATTCCATGTCAGTATAGGAATTGCATGCTATAGAGGAGTGACTTCAACCTATTTTATCTGGTTTGTTATATTTTTTCCCTTATAATATGTATATCAATGAATTTAGTAAAATTCATAGACAAAATGAAGATCGTTGGATTTTTTGCATAAAATTGGAGTTAGCCATTTAAAGTAATATCAATGTGGAAAATTAAAATTAACTTTTGAACTTCAATTACCGAATTGGTAACAACATTTTAGTTTATTTATATTTTTAATTCCCCTGTACCAAATTAAAGCAAGACAATTTATTATTTTATTTTTGTAGTTAATAAAATGTTATGTATAAGTCTAAATTTTTTTTTTCAACTTAGCTGCATGACTATAGGACTTACACATACTACAACTGACAGTATTAACCATAGAAATAGATTTAATCATTTCAAAGGTAAAACAAAGTAATTTCTATGGTATTATATCTCAAATAAATAAAACTTGTGGCCGCGAATTCTTGCTTCGTTATAAATTTGTGATTTAGATATAGTGATTAAATCGATTTATTGAATAATTTATATTGTAATTTTTAGTTCTTTGAGATATGAGCTTTATGATAAAACGCATTTTTTTGTTGTTTATATTTTGTAAGGTACGTTACACACAGAAAAAGCTCAGACTAGGTTATATTTCGGTATGCAATTGACACCATTTTATAATTAATTTATATTCAGTGAGTGATTTTAATAACACCAATTTTTATGTATTTAAAAACTTTAATTGTCAAAACTCTATTTATTATGATATCAAATATATTTTACACAAGTTCCTTTTCCAAGTTTTCCTTCACTTAGATTTTTATTATTTCAGAATTATATTTATCAACTATTCTGAAAAATTCAACTTCATATTAACATGTTTTCTCAATTTGTATGAAAGTTTGATTTAATACTCTTAACTTGACCTATGGTTTACAGTAAAACAATTAGTATTCAAAAAGTTTAAATATCTTGTTACATATTATTCATTATGGTGATGAGTCGTAAAAATATTTTGCTTTCAGAAGAAATGCTACAATACTAATATAATAAAAAGCAAGAGACAACAAATATGTATCTTATTGAGATTAATCAAAAGATTAAATGGAACAATTATTAAATACCTAAATATCATAGATAATATTGTTCTTAAAATGCGAATTTGCGGTTTATAAGTTATGAATTGCAATAAAAAATTACAAAAATAGACATTATCGATAATGAAACCTTTATGGTATATTAATGTTAATATCAATAGCATGTAAAGTATAAGGCTGATACATTAAGTATGGACATTTTTCAAATTGTATTACCTAATATTAATACATAAATAAAACATAAATGCATTGAATTAAAGCTAAATCTCAAATAACTATTTTGAATATTATATATTTAAAAACAACGATTTAAAGAAACTTGTTTTATAATCAAATTTTGCATATGTTATATTAAAAGAACTACAATATACATATATTGTTACAATAAGATAATTCCGGATTATGTACCTATAGGGGATAGGTATATTGCATTCTATAGGTACTTAAAAATTCTTATGAATAAGCGTTAGTCATTTCATTCAATTATGTTATAATTTAAAAGGTATCCTGTATAAAACAACAGAATATAAATTTATGATGCAGCCATAAACAATTACATACATTTTATTATCAGTGGAGTACCTAAAAGTCTTCATTAATAGATAATTTTCGAGACGTTATCATTCACTTCTAACGCAGAGAGATTCAGCATCGACAGATTTCCACATTAGTAAAATAATTACTATAATCGTATTAAAAAATCGTTGGTTCGAGGTAATATGGCTGATGAGACCTAATAAATATGAAAGCTGTGGTTCTGGGCTGTTTTTTCTATTTTTCTATGTTAGAAGTAAAGGATAATATCCAGAAACATTTTTATTATGTTTCAAACTTTTCAATGATTTATATATTAAAATATAAATATTAGTTAATTATATTAATATAAAGTATTGACTTACACGTTAAATTAGCTCTGAAGAATTAAATAAATGTAATATTCCAATTTTATTCTACGCTATTATAAGTATCTATTTTCTTCAAATATTATTAATAAAATTGTCAAATTTCATTGGTTCAAGATGTAATCATTGGCTTATATTGGATATTAGTGCAAACCAATAAGATCCATCTATTTTATAATAAAAATGTCATTCATTAAATTTGTTTATAACATTTCCGTATCCTTTGTGTTGGATTTATCTGTATAACACAATGTTTTAGAATTTGAAATAATATAATTTAGGTAGGTACATAAAATTATGCGTTATTTAAAATTAAAAATATACAACATTAAGAAGTTAACAGAAAATGATTTCGGTAATATTGAGACTTGACAGTCTTGTACCGTATACCTATAATATTAAAAAAATAATATAAATCAAAATAAATTAATGTCATAAATTGTATTTGTGCTTACTCTTTCGAAGATCCGCTCTATAATCGTAGGACTAAAACGTTAATTTTATTATATTAGTATATATTAACATAAAATAATTATCCTAGAGATTACGTACTCGTATTTACAATAAGAATTTTTTTGGAGAAAATTACATTTTTGATTATGAGAGTCAAGTATCTCACATTTGAAATATACCTAGTATGTAATGTCTTCATCGTTGTGTATTTTTCGAATTACTCAAATAATAATATTAATAATAAGTCAAAGCTATAATTAAGGCTATATATATTGTGACATTTTTTAGACCGAGTATGGGTTCATAAGACTCATGATATTAAACTGTATGCTGAATTTACATTTTTAAATATCCTCCTATGAATATTAAAATAATTTGTGTTTAACATAATAAAATGAATTTGAATAAAATATAAATAACATAACGTAACTAATTACTTCCATAAAGTCACTGAAGTGGTAGGTACATTTAGTCAGTTTGCATTTCGTCGTAAATTTCAAATTTCTCTGAAGCCTTTATATTCATGATTTGACACATGTTACATTTAAGAATATATTATTACTGGATCGAAGAGTAAGATAATCAATGTACTATTTACTTTTAATATAGTATATATTAGCATATTTAACTTGAAATCTTTAATATATTTCTACTTTTCTATAAATGTAATTAATTGTAAATAACAATAATGAGATATTTTAAAGAAAGATATAAGAGATACAATTATGTTAAAATCAATTAATGATTTTAATTTTAAATCGTATGCATTAATATGTTTATTTATAATAAATTCCATTGTTTTATTTTGTCAAGAGAAATATGCATTTTCACTTATGAAAATCTTAGTAATGCGGCTTTCATTGCGAGTTACTGAATTAAAAAATATTGTATATAATATAACTACCACGATTAAATATGTAAAATATAAAATACATTTAAAATATATATGTTTCTACTACATATATATGTAGTATAGTTTGTGATTATTATTAATTATTGAAGTTTTATTAATAATATTTTAATGCAATACTATTTCTGCATATAATTTATAAAATTAAACTACGAAAATGGAACCATTCATTTTTCATTTCTAAAAGAATGAAATAATTTAGAATAAGGATATTAGTAACCAATTAGTAGCAATTATAGTAACAGATAGTACAGTATTATTAAATTTACTCCTAGAGAATACAAATACGATGCCCTACTAAAAATATTTCATGAATTTAATAAAAACAATGAAGCATATTTTAAACTGAATTCTACACAATTTATACTAAGTTTTCGCGCATATTAAGCTAAAGTATAAAAAAGGGGCTAACACAATAGTTTTATTACACGCTATTATCTTTTAAGTAATATTTTTGTAATATACCTATTCGTATTTCAATACATTTTTTTCTAATTTTTAAATTAAAAAAATATATCGATATAAGCATGAACGATGTTTTTATTATAAAGTGTTTATTTTTCCAAATAAACACCATCCTATATTCGTATTTCAACACAAATTTTCAAGTTTTTTAATAAAAAAGAATATACTGATATAAGCATGAACGATGTTTTTATGATCCAGTTTTTATTTATCCAAATAAATGCCGCATTAGAAAATAAAACTGGTATGCGAATATTAAACATGTATTCACGTATTCTAATGCCATCAGGCTTATTTAGAGAAAACTCCGCGGACTTAAATCATATTTTAATATGAAAACTGTATGAATCTTAATGCATTATATACATATTTATCTGTATTTAAAAAAATAATTTATAGTTAATTTTAATAAATTATATAATTTTAAGAGAACATAATATACATTTATATACATATATATTAAAATATGTAGGTAATATGTTACAATGTTATAATACAAATATATATTAAATAATTATATATTAAAATCTACTAGTTTATTATTATTGCAAGAACTATTACATATGACAGAAGAAAGGTTAAATGGTTTATCATTGACTTATATCCATAGAAACATATCCTTTGTAAAAAAAATGGATCTACTCACTGTTCATAAAAGGTGGGAAAGCACATTAACCATACGAATTGCTTTTTCATTTGATAACATCATATAAATTGTTCATTAATTGTCCATAATGTATGGAGACATAGAGGTACAACTAAGACAATATTTAATTGTGTATGCATTGAATTGTTTATTGTTGTCTTGTTTAAAAAAATACAAAGAATTCCTATATTTTAAATATATAACATTTTATATATATGTAAAATACTATTATTTGAGAATAAACGAGACTATTATTTGTTAATAATTTAATTCTATATAAATAATTTTATACCGTTATGTATCTTGAAAATGTTACTTAACGAGAACACATTATTCTTCAAATTTTATATATTACTCCCAAACTAAATAGTTATTTTTGTATTGCACTAAAACAGATTATTTCTTAAATTCTAATTAATTGATTTATTTTTCATAGTGAAACATTTTTAACATCGTATTTATACTTCAAATTGCTTAAAATGTTATGTGTAAATAAGTTATTAAGAAAATTGAATTTATTCGAAAAATATTTCATTTAAATATATTCACGTGCATCTTTTAGTATTTTTGAGTTTGTAACCACCATATAATAGAATAGACCTCTATGCCTCCTTACTCTATATTAAGGCTTCTGAAATACGGCTGCTAGAGTATAACTATATAATATAAACACTTTCACCAATCTTAGAACAACTTTAGAGGTTTGTAGCATGTACTAAGGGTACCCAAAGAGGATCACAAAGTGGAACATTATTGAAAATTAATATTTTGGCCATATCTTTGCCATTATCAAGTTAAGTAAATAGTTATCTTATAGTTAAGTAAACAAAAGTTGTAGATGGTACAAAGTTACAGCAAGCAACTGAAAAGGAATTAGTGGAACAAGTCCTATTTAAGAAGTTTTTAAAAATGTCGTAATGGAAAGAGGTAAAAATAAGTCATATAATAACTATATATTCGTATGATATATATTATATTATGTATATTAATTGTTATATTGAGTATAGGCAATTTAAAAAGAAAACTATATATATTCTTATTTATAATATAGATCATCGTTAGATACACTGGATTAATAGTATGGTATACTTAACTAGTGTATAGTATCCACC
>JAYRBW010116134.1:0-40063 GCA_036023295.1 Invenusta paracnida
AGCTATTTATTAAATAAGTGAGCTATTTATTAAATAAGTGAGTTATCTTTTAAATAAGTGAGTTATTTTTTAAATTAGTGAGCTACATATTTATTAAATAAGTGAACTATTTATTAAATATGTGAGTTATTTATTAAATAAGTGAGTTATTTATCAAATAAGTGAGTAATTTATTAAATAATTGAGTTATTTATTAAATAAGTGAGATATACGTGACTGAACCCTTTGGTCCGCCATACACTACCAACATAATATATTAATTCACATAACCTAAATATATGTCATATTTTTGTAATAATCGATACTGAAAATAGTTACCGTTCATAACAAAAAATGAAATAGGTTATTTATATTGATTTAACACTAAGATGTATAATATTAGAACAAAACTATTTATAAACCTACCATTTGCGAACCATTGGCAATTCATGGAGCCGTCTAGAAAAATATTTTAACGACATGCCAAATAATTGATGAAATTTAACGAATAAAATAGACAAAAATTATAAATTTATTAAATAATACATAACATACGACATTGCTCTAGCTTGAATAGTCATTCTGGAACTTTAATAACATCAAAGGACATTGATTAAGCAATAAATAAACAGACTGCGATTAAAAATGTAAACAAAATAACAATTACCTCCGTTTTCTATATATTGAAGGTTCTGGTTCGGAATTCACTCTAAAACAAAGTTCTAAGATGTTGACAAACTATTTCCACAGCAAGCAATGTTAGAACCATATAAAATAATTGAAAACAAAACAAAGACAAAAATATACATTACTTTAAAAACAAAATTTAAAAACAGACTATATTTCATAAGAACTTAACTACATCATGATGTCATATTTTGATTATATTGTATATTAAATATAACACTGTGAGCTTTTCTATATAATATCGATTAAAATTTAAAAATAGTTTTCTTTCAATGATTACCATCGTCTCTTGTTTAACAATAATGAGTGCCAAAAATAGTTTTTGTATATAACTATTTAAAATTATGAAAGAATATGAATATGAATACAAACCTCATTTATTCGATTTAAGACTTTGTAAAAAGCATTGTAAAAACTATAGAGGACTTTAGGCAAACACTTGCATATATTAAATAGACAAAGTTTCTAAATGCAAAAAATTGTTGATATGGAGTTTTGATTTTTATGTCTCATTCAACTGAATTTTGAGTTTTCGAAATATCAAAATATGTAGAATAAGTTTTATATAATAATTATAAAATAGGTAAACACTTCATATTCAAAAGTATATCCTTGATCAAATTTTACAAACAATTCCTTTATTTGTTGAGGGTACATTTTAATACATTTTTTGTGATTTACGCATCTACGAAGACAAGTTTATATTTATAGTAGGGATTCGAGTACATCCAGTGAATTCACCCATACAATCGATACCAGTACTTTGCCACAAAACCGAAAGCAGAAAATTGATTACTTCACTGATTACTTACCGTTGTGGCGACACAGTGAGTAGAGGCAGTTTTGAGTACGTTTTTATAGGGCTAAGGTTTGGTTGATGTAGAGATATAAACAAAATAAGAGCACTAACACAAACCTGTAAGACAAAGTGCATGTTATAAACCTGCATTATGTAATACATTATTAGAAGAGAAAAACGGAGGGGACAGATTAAAGCAATAGCATTATAATGTGAACCTCTGTAGATTTAACAAAGAAATTAACAATGAAAATTCTAAGTTAATCACCTCCCTCCTCCCATATTATACATATATGTTGACGCGTATTTCGGACCATTTTATTTTTCATTGTTAATTCCTTTGTTAAATATGTATATAGAGATCCACATTATAATACTACTGAAGGTATTACCTGGCCAACATCTGTTCTTCTACATTGACTTGTTCACCGGTCAACTTGGCCTGAGATAGGGCCTTGAGAATCACGATTTCCATTTTGGTGCGTGGCTCACCATCAGAACTGGGAGCGGCAACTTCTTCTAAACACTGACATTTGATTGGTTTCTGGAGTACCCTCGTCATCTGAGCAGAATAGTGGATAGCTTTTATCTTAATGTACTCAATTTCTTTGTCCTAATATATTAAAATTTGAAAAAATATTGATTCATACTATTATGAGTGTTTCACATCTGCCGTAATAAATAGCCATATAAGATTTGATATCAATCATTTAAAACTTCAGTGAAAGATATAACAGGACCGGTTTCAAGCTGAATCTTATTCGATTTCGTTAGCTGAGCATAGTCTCAAACCAGCAACCTCGTGATTATAGAGTATTAAACACTAAAAATACTCTATAAGCACGTGATTGCTGTATAAGCACGTCAAGTTCGGCTACTGGAACAAGGACCCAAACACATTGGAAGTGGAATCATTTGTTCACTTTAACCAATTAAAGTCTTATTACAGTTTCATACTACTTTTATGTAGGGTGACAACAATATTTCATTACATTTCAATACAATTTGCATACCCGGGTCTATAGGATTAAACTATGCTAGTAAAAAAGCGTGGAAGCTGTGTAAGCTTATAGGTCACTTAGTAAGTTTGTATTTCTTAGTTTATTTAGGCCGAATCAATCAGCCTTTGCACTTTATTTCGATTGATTTAATTTGTCCTAGTTGTATAAACGTTTTAATCACTCTTTTTGAAAGTAGTATTCGAGTGAAGCGGTAAATGAACAATCATTTAATTGATAGGTTAAATGAGTTCACTTCTATAAGTGAGGACAACAGCCGAATAGATAACTGCTTAAAAGTTGCTTGCTGGAGACTATGTTTATAGCTGATGAGATCTAATAAGATCGGTACCAAAGCTGTTCTATCTCTCCCTGCTCTGGAAGTAATTGATAAAAACTTTATAACATCAATTCACATTGTCGTAAACACAAATGCGAAAAGTTTACGAAGCTCACGATTAGCTCATTTGAGACTTACATCTTGCTGAATTTTGGTGACAGACGCAACAATATTGGATAAAGAGTTCATACGAGTTGTCATGTCCTTCAACTTGTCATCGGCATTCGCGAAACGCTGCAGCTGAGTGTCTATATCCTTGAATCGCCGCTCCAGTAGACGGTCCAGACTTTCTGAGAGCATGGCTATCTCGCTCTTGATGTCATCTCCGCCAGCAGCGTTTACAGCGCTAGCAGTTTGTCGGAAAGAGATTGCCATGGCAGATGAAGCCGCTACACGGGTCTTTTTGTGGTCACCAGCGGCTGCTTCATTTTGTCGGCGGAGGAAGTCCATGGCTTTCATGTGTTCCCATTTGACGAGTTCCCGCTCCTTTTTTGTGTTGTCCTTGAAGGTCACGCCTGATTGTTGTCAACAATGGAGATAAAGCGTTTAATTTTATACTCTAGATTTTACTAAAATATAGTTTAATTAAATGCTCTATTGTAATGAAAAAAATGTAATATATCCCTTATTTACGCATAATTATTTACTTATCCCATCTGACGCATAAATCTATAATTACTAGATTTATGTTCGCAAGTATATGGAAACCTCACATAAGGACACTGACAATGATTCAAGGTAGTTTATGTCGGACATCTCAGCAAGCATATTTTTACACAAATTATTGCATTTATCTGCGGAATCTATTTGCTTGCATATTACACAGCAGATGCTACTTACATTTATGAAGATATTATAAAGAAGATATATATAAGTGGATATTTTATTTAGTATATTGACAATTTGTAAAATAGCATTACTAATATATACATACATATATTAACAAAATGCGCCATGCAGGTATGAATTATCTCACAATTTGTTCGCGATATTATTATCATAAGCTTAATTATTATAGCACTAATTAGGGGCTATTATATTAGAAACACATTAATTGAAATTAATTTGAACAATATTGAAGTAGTTCTGCAATACTAAATGCTTGCGCGAAAAATAGTTTATTCCTTTAATGTGTGTGGCTTTACATTTAAACTACAGTATTCAACGATCTATGGCACTAACCGTGAAGTACTCTAGAACAAGTTCCAATAATTAATTTGAATTTACTAGGAAGACGAATCATGCGTCTTCAAGCTAAATCTAATATAATTAGCCGTAGGTTGCTCTTATTGTAAATAAATTTATCTAAATCGAATTGGTATTTAATACTTAGGTAATTGTTTGGAAACCGTGTACTACTTCTCTATAAATATTCCAGTCTATGCTATGTCTAGCTCTTGAACTAACAAAAAATGCAAACGAATTCGAATTAAATACATTAATTATTATTTTATATAATGTTTATCACAAGGAAGATTAAAATATCAACATATAAATAAGTGTAGTAAAATATTTGACACTAATTTACTGTTTTTATTACTGATTTATAATACTTACGAATGCTCCAGACCAAACTTAAATATTAAGATAAAAAGAGCTTACCTGTGATCTTATCTAAGAGCTTTCTTAGGAAGTAGCTAGTTAAAATAGTTTTGAGTAAAGATATACGATGATTGTAGCTTAGCTTACGAGGAAATTTGATCGTACGAACGTTTCGAGTTAAGACCCGCAGGTCATTTAGGCATTAAGCCTGGTCTAATTTAGCGTGTCCGAAGCCACAGAGCTATCTAAAATTCCGGTCTTCTGGAGTATTAAATGCTCCATAAAGGAGAGAAAAGATTCACAATCTTTCTCTTAATCAATGACGAAATGCAATCAGATTATCCAACAAAAATAATCAATTCAGTCAATAATAAAGTATCGTTTAGTGGGTTTCCATGTTATGTCAACATTCCAAAAAATAAAGAAGCGGAAAAGGGAGCTAAAGAAGCAACAACCCTGGCCGATCAAATAAATCTCCTACAACTGCACCAAATCGTATAGTAAATCAACAGAGGTCAAAGACAGTCTGCTGGAACATCAACGCATCTCAAACAGTTGACCAGCACATCGTCAAAAGATATTCTGATAACATCAAGAATCGGAAGGACAGTTGTTTCATCGCGCAACTCTGATTCGGGCATTGTTCAAAACTCAAAGCCTACCAAACTATCATAAACTCCACTACCAGTCCTTACTGCACCCATTGCCCTGAGAAGCACCACACGCTCGAATACTGTTTCGAGGAATGCCCAGGCACAAAGGTCTACATATTTGACACTTTTCGGCTGGCCCTTTCAGCGTTTAGTACTATACCGGGGAAGGTAGCAGTGAGCCATCACTGCGGAGTTAAGCCATCAGGACATCATCCCTGCGTCACTTAAGGCGACCAACCTTTACAGAGTCGTAGATGCGGAGCACCCTTGGATTAGACGGTTGTGGGTCCCTGATCTGAGTCTGATTTTGGCGCAAGCTCTGCCGTAGGTAACAATGGGGTCGTTGGCAGCTACCATGGCCTTGACACCACCGTCTTGTTGCCCGCGATGCCGCAATGACCAGGCACACTTTGGATGTGAACTTGTGTTGGGAGGGCGTCGAGAGCGCTGCTGAATTTATGAGGTCAGTGGAAGATGTTCTGCGGGAAACAGTGGGGGCAGAGATGGCAGACTGGTTGATCATCGAATTCGGTTTAAACCCAATCTGCAAACGTTGCAAACTTTATGCGGATACGCTGGAGAACTAGCTCCAAAAATGACCTGCCACCATTCAATTTTGAGAGGCGGTGGTCGCGTTCGCGCACCTGTGTGACCAGTCGTGACGCGTTGGCCCAAAACAACAGCAGCTCATGAACACATCATTAAAGATTGTCCGGGCACCCTGGAGAAAAGAAGATTCCATGACATCGAAAAACTCGCGGACCTATGCCGGAAGCCTTTGGTCGAAATCAAATTCTTGCAAGTGGTTTCACAACAAGTCCATCTGAGCAAATACAAATAAACAACAGCAGCATTCAGGGTTGAGAAAGAAGCCTTACCGCGGCGACCCTGTTTCAATCACAAATTCTTTCATCTATGGATACCGCCTCCCTCAGAGGGAACTCCGAACAGGCACAACGACAATTCCAAAAATTTCACGCGAGTTTTTGCAATCCGAAGGCTATCAACCGGCCTTCGACCCCCGAAAATTACTCAAAGCCGAAGACGTGAAAAGTAATCCGGGCCCTTCCAAGACTCCCTGTGACGAATGCGGCAAAGAGGTGCACTGCAACAGGGCCATACCATTCACCTGCGAAGCCAGCAAGTGTATCAGGGTATGAAATCACCAAACGATCTGTAGCCAGATCTCCAGTCCTCTCATTATCTGGTTCTGCCAGGAACACAGACCTATCGACGCCGATCCTGCGCCCAAGATCACCCGTAAGTCCGACATACTTGTTTTAGTTGGTTTCGTTGTCCCTGTTTGCCCAGTTTGTTCAATTTGCAAAGTTAATACCAGGAAAAACGCAGAGGTCCAATACTGCAGTGACACCAATTGCAAGTCTATCTCTCACAAGAAACCCGAGTGTAGCGGCATTTCAAGATATTGCCCCTTCCCTAGATGACACTGTGCGAGCCACGATCCGACAACACCAAACAGTGCAAAGAAACCAAGATTATCACTTTGGTTGGTAGAAAACCGGAAGACATTGGGAAATCAAACAAGGAAGAAGCAGGCGTCGCCAAACACTGTAATAAAACGATTGCCAAAAATCTAACCCCTATGGAGTGTAACAACAGCCAAAAATACTCTAATAAAAAATGCTCGAAACTCACTAGGGATACGGCTAACAACGCCCAAACGAAAGAAAACTGGAGATGCAGCGAATGCCTCAACAAAAGCTGCCAGCTCCGCTCCGTCAGCCGAGAACGAGCCATATCCGAAAAATCCGATACTTGGCAAAAAGACCACATCCGCATCATGCAGTGGAACGCAGACGGCAACCGTAACAAGTCAAAGTGTATGACCTTGAGCACAGACTTAAGCGGGATGACATTGACATCTGTCTTAATGAAGAAACAAAGCTTAACAAAAAAGATTACACCACCAAATGCCGGGGTATATAGCTATTAGACGTGATCGCATGGCCATCGGCGGAGATCTTATCTCCTACATTAAATATAACACCACCTTTATCAATAACTGTGACACCCCCAATACGGGAAGCCTCAAAACATCCACCTTCAAAATTAGAGTATCCCAGCAGAAATGTTTACAACCCTCCAAATAGAACCACAACCGGAAACGACAACACCAGTTTCACGCACCTACCAAGAGGCCGCAATGTCATTATTGGCGGAGATCTCAACGGAAACTCTAGTCTGTGGGACCTTATTCAACCCCCAGACCAGACTGGGGTCGAAGTCGAAGAATGGCTAATGACTAACGAAATGGCATGCGCCAATGACGGATCCCATACTCGGATCAACCGGTGGTCTGAGTTTCCCAGATGTCACTATCTGTCACAACAGCCTCATTGATAACATCGACTGGCCAGTCATGGAAGATATGGACTCAGATCACGCCTCTATACTCATAATCGTCAAAGGCAATTTCAGGTCTAACAACCACCCACCAACGGTGGTTGCGAAGTGGAAATACGTAGACTGGGGTATTTTCTAGAAAGTGGAAGAAGCATTCCTTAACACTGAGAAAGGGTCAAATACCTCCCTCAATGAGAGAATTGTCAGATTAAACAAAATACTCGTAGACTCAGCCAAAATTTGTGCTGGCAAATACAAACCATCAGACCGTAAAAAACACGTGACGCCAAAAATCAAAACGGCAATTAAGAAAAGAAACCGTTTCCACAGAAACATCAGCGAAAGCAGAAATGAATGGCTTAGGACATGTAAGGAAGTGAACGATATGATTAAAATACAGAAAGAAGCAGAATGGAAAGACTTCTTAGCAGACACCTAGCACAGCACTAATGTTTTTAAAACCTAGAAACTCATTAAATCCCTCTCTGGTACCCCGGAAAGCGGCTGCCCCAACGAAGGGGCAGTCAAAGTTTTCCAAAAGGAAAACCATTACGTCCAACCAGGGAAAGGCAAATACTTTAAAGAAACATTACGCTAGAGTCAGCAAGTTGAAGTTAAGCAAGGCAGAAAGACGCAGGAATAGTGCAAATCCTTCCTTAGGAAAAAGTCCAACGCAGATGAGAAAATAGCACCAATCACCATCAAAGAACTAGAACAAGCTATTTCAAAAAGCAGAGCAGGGGGAGCCGAAGGACCCGATGTAATTCCGCCAACTTTTCTTAAGGCAATGGGCCACCAAGGGAAGACTGAATTACTAGAACTTTTCAATGAATCACTTAGCAGCCAAACCTGGCGCAACGCGATCATTATCCCGCTCCTGAAGGCAGGGAAACCCCCCCAAGAAGATGAGCTCTTTTCGCCCAGTGAGCATCACCTTCTGTGTTGTCAAAACATTGAAACATTGTTGCGGCCTCCCAGGTAACGAGGAAGCGGACAAAGCAGCGGGAGAAGCCGGTAAATTACTTCAAGAAGACCGAGGATGGCTTATCAACGTGGCCAAAGTACGATGCAAATCATGGAACCAGTAGGTAAAGCGAAGCACGAACGAAGCTTTAGAACGTACATAGGGACCAAATTTAACCACGAAATGGAAGCCAAATGGCCTAAAGAAGAAGCCATTGCGGTTAGACGCCTAAGAATAGAGCACAGTCTTGACCTCAAAGCGTACAAAAAGCGCATAGGATTGAGCGACGACGACAAGTGCAGGTACTGTGGAGAAGAAGCTGAAACGATTGACACCTAATAGAAGAATGCCCGGTCCTGTTGTAACTACGGGAAAACCTAGGACTACACTCTCTACGTGACCTAGTCAACTTTCCCAACCAAGCTCGTAGCCTCCTCCATCACCTCAGGAGGCACCAATAACACGTTTAAAAAAAAGACTATGCTTAAAGACAAGGATAAAGCAAATCCCTTCGTCACAGAGTATGCTAAAGTCAGTAACCTTCCACATATACCATCGATCGACACATCTTTTAAGCAGGAATTCAACTATTTTTGAAACAAAAAATGTGTCAACTGCCTAGACGAACACTCAGGAATGTGTTGCATGTTTCGTGATGAGGACCTCCACGAAGTGCTCATGAAAATGCCAGACGTCAAACCTAAAGGCCCAGATGGCATTCCATCTGAAATGCTAAAACACCAATAAGTCGTGGACCGAAAAGAAGATACCCAAAAGACTGGAGAGTAGCCACCATCGTGCCCATCGCCAATGCCGGGAAACCAACCACAGACATCAAGTCATATCACCTCATCAGCCTCACCAGCCATATGGCCATGATCGCTGAAAGGATGGTGAAGAAAAGCTCTTTGTCGCTGGAGAAAACCCAGGTCCTCTCGCTTTAGATATAACCGTTCCACTAAAGATCACATCGCCCGTCTCATCTGGGGCACTCAGGACGCATGGAATCGCAAGAAGTCGAGCGAAAAAATTGTGGTGATGCTCTTCGACTTCGCCAGAGCATACGATACTGTCTGGAGAAACTGGATGCCCAGCCAAAACCAGTATTAAAGGCCTCTGTGAAGAAGCCAGAATTGAATCGATTCGTATCCGCGGGAAATTCAAAGGCATTACCCTCTATAAGAAAGCCATGCGTAAACACCCGGATGATCTGCTTCACAAGATTGCCACCAAAGATCAGGCCAGAAGACTCAAGACAAGCCAACCCACATGGAGGGAATTTGGGAAAGAGCTGCCACTAACACCAACACCCACATGCTGTCAAGAGAACACCAAAGACACATAACAGCTAAGCCACCCTGGAAATCATCTAAGAACATGAGCATCCACACCAACACTACCCCACCATTGAACCTGTCGATCTCACCATCTGAACAGATAACTCTGTAGTCAACAGTACTGAAAACAAAGGCGGTGGAATCCATGGAAGATCACAATAACACCACCGGCAAAGTTGCAGCGGGCAGATACTGCACTAGTTTCAGAGCAGAGCTCTACGTTATTAATGCTGCCATAGAAAAAGTCGTCAAATTGCCAATCAAGCCCAAAGCAATCTGCATCCTCCCCGATAGCCAGTCATCTTTGGAAGCCTTCTCAAGTGGCCCGACCAACAAGAACAACACTGTCATCGCCAGAATCCGGAATAAGTTTGACCGCCTTAGCTCCCACATTAGCCTCCAATGGATCCCTGCCCACTGTGACATTGAATCCAACGAAAGAGCCGAAAGAGTCGCAGACCAAGCTACTAGAGAGCCCCAAGATCACGTCCCGATTGGCCTCGATGTCATTACCAACTTGGCGCGTCACAACACCATAGACACCTGGAAAGCCAGAGTCACGATCAGTAAAGAACTCGAATCCACCCTTGACAGAGCTCATAGTGTCACTCTCTACCAAGCAAGAACAGGGAACCTGACCATGACCCAAAAGTTCCTCTATTTCATCAAGAAGTCCTACTCATCTGACTGCCAGCACTGCCCTGGGTTAGTGCAATCTACCGGCCACCTGCTCTTCCACTGTTCCCATCACGACTAGAACAGAATAAAGACCCTGGGCTACCTACCTTATGACGACTGCCTCAAAACAAAACCAAACAAATTCTGAGACTCCTGGGACTGGTCGGCCGTTAGCGACCCGGAACTATACCCGCCAGAACATAGAGAGAAAGAGGGGTCGAAGAAGACCCACGAAGAAACAGCTATTCATGACCTCACCACTGCCAAAGCATGCCTCAGGAAGAACGGGAAAACAAACTTTCGCCGTCTTTATGAAGAGGACACCCCTCCTCCGACCACCGTAAAGCGACGAATGGAGGGAAACCTCTCCCTCTCTACCAAGCCTATCGGAACAATGAGGTAGTCATCCACCAACTTAAAGTAGAGCACTCTCCCCTCACCCAAGCCTACCTTGCTCGAATCAAAGGCGACCACCCCGCCGTTTACCCGCTTACCCTCGCTGCGGGACGGCCTCTGATTCCATTTAACACCTCCTCCTCCACGGACCATCCTTATAGCGGTCCGTTTCCGCCTATTTCAATATAACTCGGACATTGAAATACTGCACACGATGGCCCCGCGTGTGGTGAACTTCCTGGCTATTGCTGAGCTGCTCCCCGGCCCCCAGATTAAGCTACCGGCTAAAGAAGAAGAAACATATTATCTATGATAAAACTAAAAATTTGTTTATAAAAGCAACCATTAAAATAAAAAGAAATATCTTTTGAAGTGAATTCGGTCAGTTCAAGCAAGAATTCAACACTAGTAGGATGATTAGCATTATTTTGGAGTTTACGCGATAAGAAATCTAAAATAGGATCAAACTGAATGTTCGTGTAAAGCATCAAAAGAAAAGAATTTATGGCCTGAGTTAAAGAAAGATTTCGCAATTTTTCGGTAAGGTCAACGATATGATTTATATGAGAATTCGTAAAAGAACCAAGAGAAGAGGAGAGATGATTTGCGATAGATTTAGAATTATAAGCAGAAACATTACAAAAAGAAATATTAAAAGAGGTGGAGAGAAATGTTTTCGATGTAGATTTGAGGTCGGAATTAAAATAAGATTAGACTATTGCTTAGGTAATTAAAATTCTTAATTTGCTTATTAATCTCTATCTGAGACAAAAACGTAGTTATTTTAATTAAATAAAAAAAGTTAATGGTGGATTTTTATTAAATTTAAAAATCTTTAATAAAATGTTATAAGTAGAATATTATTTGAAAAAGGTATTTAAACTATTGCGTCGTGCATTTTTATGGCCAATATTTTTCTATTGATTTCTTATAGCTTCTGTTTCTTTGAACAGTTAACTAATATTGATCTTCTAGTAGTCATGATTTATTATATATTTCAAATAATTTTAGAGTGACAGATTCTATCTATATAAAATTTAACATATTACAAGTTCAACATCAATTTCTTCTATAGTTCATTTCTTTCTCACTTGACACCTGCTTCATTTTACGTTCCTATTAAAAAAATGATGCCCTTGCGAACTACATGCTCATTTCCATAATATACTATTTATAATCATTATTTATATATATTATGCGTTTATATTTTAAACATTCAATTGAAAGTTTTACCTATTTTATATTTAGTGTACTACTTCTCAGTAATATATAAATGTATATATTATTTAGTAAAAGCGCAACATGTTTCGCAGCATCAAGCAAGCAAAATTTCGAGACTATGCTATTAATTTATTTATACAAGATACTATAAAGCAGCGACACATTTTTGCACTTTTAATTAATGTAATTTTATTGACTTAATTTTGGTTTTGTAAGTCAATTAATGCCACTGCCCAATTATTTCACAATATTAGTCAAAGGAATGGTATTCAAGTATCTGAACTCCGTAAATTCGAGAAATTATGTCTCCGCCACGCTCATTTGCTCGGCGACATTTAATTGTTTCGATTCTTTCAACAATTTGACGTCATTCCAAACATCCTTCGTGTTAAATTTCCTTCTGTGTTCAGCTCCGCATAGTCTGACATTAAGTGTCTTTCAACGTATTATTTTAAGCAAACAAGTATCTTCATTAGAGAAAAAAGACAACTTCTCTTCTCATAAATTATGTTTTAATCTCCTTTTCTCAAAACTCACTTATCTTTATTTAGCTGTCTTATCCTTAAATATTGTATTTGTAAAATCGTTAAACAACTTTCGATTATTTTTTTGCTTGTCAAAAAAATTACATAATCTTTGGTTAAACCAATCTACTAAGTCTCCTCCTAACTCTGTAATTAACTCGAGTAATCATGTTCCTAAGAACTTTAAAATCAGGGAATGGCGTTGTTATCTTCAACTCTTATATCTATTTTTTAGTTAAACTCAATTCTTTATGATCAGTCTAACTTTAAAAAACTCACCGTGCCTGATATCTATGCCCAGCATCCAACAGTTAAATCAGAAAACACGATCAATTACTATTTTTCAACATATATCAAAGGCAAAATCCCTGATGGTATTTACAAGTTATTGTTCCTAGCGGTTGTTGTTCTGGTGCACTATATGGTCTGAAGAAAATCCACAAACCTGGAACGCCTTTATGCCCTGTTATTAGCATGATCTCTTCTCCTCAATTTAGTTTTAAAAAATATGTGGTTATTATAGTTAAACCTGTAATTCCCTCTTCTTACATGTTGTCTTCTACTATTGCTTTTATTGATAACATTTCTTCTGTTAATATTATTAATGCTCATTCATTTTTGTCTCCTAAACATTGTCGTAAGCTGTTATTTTTGCTACACAGGTTGAATTTTCTTTCAGTAATGTTCTCTACAAACAAACTGACTGAACACATCTTTTTAATTCTATTGACTCACCACCTAATGTGTATCTTAGCCTTAGGTATAGGTGCTTTTCGTATTTGCTCCAATTGGTCTTCTTTAACATAAAGATGCCATTTCCTCGGATTACATGACATGCTTATTTATAATGCTTATCCTAGTTCTCTCTTGTGGCATAATGTTAACTTTTTTATTTCTATAAACAGTCTCCTAATAATTCTGTACCTAATAATGATATTAATTGTGTCATATATATCTTTATTGTGTCATATTTTTTTCATTTTTCTCTTAAAAATAGGAATCCTGTAGCTCTTCATTTTAATTTGATTTATAAATGTAATTTTTCTTTGAACATAGGGGGCTATGTAGGTAAAATTAAATGGCACTTAATCGTATAAAAAACAGAAATCTTTAATCAATCTGCTATTTTTTATAGGTTATTATGTAATTATAATTGTACACTTAATGCTTTTTCTATTTTGGACACAGCTAAATGTAAATTTGATTTATCTGTTAAAGAATCTCCTCATGTAAAATTTGTCAATCCTAGTCTTAATCGTAATTTATTTAATTCCGAGTCCTCTTTCGTTTCAAAATTGTATGATTAATTTGTTCTTTATACATTAATATTATATGTTTATTTTTTTTTATTGTATAAATATATTAATGTAGTCACACAAATTCTGTTTGCCTGATGATGCTGTTGGTTGCAGCAAAAAACGTTACGCTTTTAATAAATGTTATTTTTTTTATTTTTTTTTGTATTTTGTAAATCAATTAAAGTCACTATCCAGTTATTTATATTATATTTAAATATTATCTAAATTGAAATGTAATATTACTATTTTAGCCTTTCGGTTCTTATCCATTCCATTTCTCTTCTCCCTCCAGAAAATCTATGCCACGGAAAGTTCCACACCCAACTCCGGGAGATGTTCGCCCCACAAGTTGTTCGCTACGTGGACCTCATGGAGTCTTCTATTGACCAGTCCATTCAGAAGGGCTTCGAGAAGGAACGTTGGGCCACCCCTAGCACGACGCCTTCCCTCAACAATGGCTGCGCCACTGCGGAAGACCTCCTATGGAAGTTGGACGCCCTCCAGAGTTTCATCCGGGAACTCCACTGGCCTGAAGAGGTCTTCGCTGAGCATCTTGATAATCGGCTCAAGTTGATGGCCGCTGACATGATTGTAGCGGCTGCGCATCGGTATGTTTCATGGATTGGGTTCAAAATAATAAACGTTTAAAATAATTTAATGGCGTTTAATTATTCATATTTTTCAGAAACAAAACGTGTACATAATATTGTACAAAGTGTCTTTTTTGATACTATTAAAGTTTTATATTGAAGAAGTATTGAACAGTATTTAATATATTTACACATTATATCTTGATATTACCACATTTTCTTCTGCATATTTTAGAATCGACTACTTTGTCTGTTACTGGCTTACTATGTTTATAAGTCTAATGTTTTTTGTTGTACTAATTTTATCCAATATTTGAAATCGTAAATATATACTTATATTTGTGTATGAGCAGCATAATCGAGACAAAATAATTAAAATGCATAGATAGATGTAATACCTACATTTATTTTTTATTGTATATCTTCATTATTTTAATTGTTAATGAAATTGGTTATTAGTCATTAACTATTTCACATAACACTTATTATTACAGACCATTGTTTTGGCATTATATATAATTATTAGTGAAATAAGTTTTAGACGGTACGCACAGATTTAATTATAAAATAAATGAAGAATAGCTGCGAATATGTATAATGTGGTTAAACCAAATTGTTCCAAATAAGAAACTTTAATAAATCCAAAAAGTTAAAAAATATATAATTAGAATATTAACTTACATCACTTTCTAAATCATCGGAACATATTTCATCCTTTGGAATCGTTTATTCTGAACAGGTAAATCCTTTCATCAAATAAATTACCATACATTTGTATTATTTTAAAGGCATAGCTATGATTATCTACCTTTCAATACCTAAAGGTATTTATGAGAGTAGAGGGTATCATGTATCTGGATAATTATGACAATAATGTTTAAAACGCTACTCATAGACCACACGGCCAAGGGGGCGGACGCCTTAACAAATATCATTTGATGGCCCTTTTCAAAATAAAAGTATGACTATAGAAAACAGCATCAGATATTTATATAGTATCAATAATGTATGTCAATAATAGTATGTACATACAACAGTGACAAAACTAACTAGTTAAATTAAATAGCTTATATAGGTAGAAATACTTCGAAACACTTGATTCGCTTATCAGCACAATTGAAAATCGATTCCAACAATCCAGTGTTAAAGAATATGAAAATTTGGAGGCTTTGCGGTTGAAAACCCTTATAGATGAAAACATAGAAAATAATTGGATTATCTCAATTTAAATTACTGTGATCATTTTTACCTTGTTTTACTCTAAGCACAGCACAGCCTGCTAAGCATATTTCGAATCCTCTTGTCATAAGAAAATTGTTCCTATATTCAGGATATTGTTGAAACTATGAAAGGAATACCATTCAGTCAGAGAGAATTAATCAACTTCATTATAATATCATTGTTAAAACTTATATTGGTTAATCTTGCAACATCAGCCTCTAGAGACAGATTTTTCTCAATGGTTCGACATATGAAAACATGGATTCGCAATAGAACTTCTCAACAAGGTTTCAACAACTTGACATATTACATTGTCACAAAGGATCGACTGACACAATTTCCATAAAAAGGTATCGGTTTTTGTTGCCGTTGAGCAATTCAAAAAGATGTTTTTGGTATTTTTTCAAAACTATAAGAAGCATGTCCCAATCACTTAAAATAAAATGCAGACAATATTAACATGCATACCTAGTGTTTTATACCATGTATGTATACACACACACTCATGTAACCATTTATGTGGAAACTATTTATTACTATATAGTAATAGTTACAGTGAATCATAAATTTAATATTTTATAAATTTATATACGCCTATTCATTACTATTCATTACTATTCATTACGCCAATTATTCTATTCATTATAACTAACAGTAACAAATTATTATATAATAATTTGCTACTGTTAGTTATAATGAATAGAAGTGTGAGTAATTCTATAGTAATTCATCCATATTACATATGGTACCTATACAATATATAAATGCAAACTTTTGTACTATATTATTTCGAAAATATGTCACTTTCAAAGTTTCAAGTTTTTTATGAAACGGTTATTATTATTATTACGGTAACATTATTTATTATTGTTGTTTTAAATGAAGTAGGGGTTTTTGAACTTCAATATTAATACTCTTTTTAAAGTTCGCCCCCCCCCTCAATATTAATGCGCGTTCCCTGCTACTGATACTGCACAAATTGTCTTTTAACTTTGAACCGTCATCTTGGATTAAAACGTTTTAAACTTTATGGACATATATAGCTATGTGTATTACCTGTTGTATGTCATCAAAAACAGATTAATTAATAATTATCTGACAGATTCAGTTTGAATTAATAAATTGTATAGTAAAATTATTTTGCGCACATTATAGAACTTTAAAGATGCTAAAATACAGTTTAATTATGTTCTCTTTCACTGTTTATTGATTTTATCGCCCTTGCGGACACCCTTCCACAACACAGAACAATGGGCTGCTTTGAAGTGCACCTCAAGCGAGGAAGTCGGGGCACAGACTTCGTGCTGACGGCTGAATGCTGTGTCATGATGAACACACTCATTGATCTTAAATCGCAGGTCTTCAAACTCTGCACTATGGATCATGGGACTAACATAGTGAGATAATTTAATATACTTAACTACGATTTTTTTAAGTTGTTGTATAGGGTTTGATAAATAGATGTAAGTTTCCTGCTTTATATTCAACTATTAAATAGCCTGTCTCTGTTTTTATTCATATTTTATCGCACTAGATAAGGGAAGTTTTTCTTCTGAAAATTCGTCAAAAAATATACTTATTTTACAGCAGCTTGTGCTTTATCCGTTATTTTATGGTTTTATAAATGTTGTAATCTTATTCAAATTATATCAACGAAACTGTATGTATTTCTAGCATGGTTTAATAAAAATTTCATTTGAAAGATAAGAATTTGATAGGTGTAGCTTTTAGTGCTTCCACACAATACTTATTAGAATGAATTTTCTTAATTCCATCACAAATCCAACACTGTATAAAGACTAACAAACAACATTTTAAAACCAATTTTTCCCAAATCAGAAGCAGGTTAAATTTTAAGAATAAAAAACCACACGCTGTATAATATAGTCTACTCAATAGATTTATAGTTAACTAAATCAGAACTTGGCCAATTCATTCTCTCCTCTCCTTTCCCTGTCCGATAATAGCATCAGTACCACACAACAACAGACGAAGCCTTGGAGGCTGTTCAACGACAAATGGCAGCTATGCTTATCGACAAGTTCATCAGTGTTCTCTCAGGGGCTCTCATCAAACTCGCCCGATACGATGAGAGTTCTCTCATGTCCTCGCTACTTTCTCTTGCTGTAAGAATCAAGAATATGTTTTAAACAACTTTAGACGAGACATTATAACATGTATGTTGCTTTATGTTGTAGTTTCCACATTTCAAATGTGTAGTATGTCATCAATGAAATTTACAAAATATATTAATTATTATACTCAATCATCCTCAAACATCATATGAGTATAACATTAATACAGAATTATGATTAAATATGATATATTTTAAAAAATTATATATAGTTTATGCTTTCTAAGAACTTAAAGAAAATGCAAATTAAATAAATGACACATTTAAGATTAGGTAATCAAACCCAATCTATATGAACCTATATTTTTTGAACTCAAATTAATTTATATTAGCTATATAGTAATTTTTTATATTATTATTATTTAATGTATTATTTAGAGTATTATTATAGTTCAAAGTATACGGTATACTAATAAACGTATGCTGTATAAAATAAAGAAAAACTCATAGCAATAGGAATAACAATGATTTAATATTCGTTCCTTTTCATTCCTAGAAACCTGTTGACGAAGTTGGCAAGGCCTACGTTGAGTTCATGTCTGCAAATCTTGATCAGATGCGACTAAAAGTGAATGATGAACTCTACTCACTCAACATATTTGAAGTAAGTAGTTACATACACATAAATATAGCATAAGGTTTTTCTCGTTATTGACCGTTTCTTAAGACATTTTTATGTGAATACCTAACTTTTCAGTTAGTTAACCGATAATTAGAAAATATATTAAAAAAACATAATTAGTATATTGGTTCAATTGTAATGAATTATATTCAAACTATTGGCTCTTTTCTGAACGGTACTTATTATAACACATACCTTGACGATTATAACACTCGCACTATTCTCTCGGTATATATATCGCTACGTTTGTTCAGTTTTATCAGAAATTACTAGAATTTTTAAACCAAAAATTTAAACTACTAGAATTTTAAATAAAAAAGAAAATTAATTAAATGAAAATAATTAAGGAAATTAAAAACAAATAATTATAAATCTATTCTACTAAAATTTTACAACTTGAGTTAATAAGTCCTCTTATACTTTAATTTATTTTCTACTTTGTTTTCATGAGTATGATGATATCTGCCAAGGAAATATTCAGCTCTAGTTATTTTATATTTATGGTATTTTTAATAGTGAAGTATAAGTTTTTTTTTCAATAACATCCCATTGAAAAACCTACATTTCGTCAACGTCACAGTCAGTGATGTCTCAACATCAAATCTTTTCTTAGGCTTCTATTTTGGACTATAATTCTCATTGACAAATAACTAGTTTCTAAGTCAACACTGCTGCAAATTGCTCTTTAATCGGTATACATAGGATGCTTATTCATTTTATAAATTGTGAAAATAATGCTTTTAATTGTATAATTAAAACGGTATGTACATCTTGCGTTGTTTTAATTTTTGCTTTTATATTTCATTTACGTAAGTTATCACAATAATTATAAACTTGATTATTTTAAACTATATTATTTATATTCACTTAATTTGAATTTTAACAATAACAGGCTGGTTACATCTCTTATATTTCCTTTTTTTGGAACCTCCTATATATTTCTATATTTGCTATATATTTGCTATCACACTTTTCCTATATTTTTCGGTATCTAAAATATGTAATGTATCGATGCAACAATGTTCTGCAAAAGATTAAGAAATTCCTTATGGTATATGCAAATTTTTTCATAAATGGCTAAATGAAACGGATGGAAATAAAGACACCATGAGCAAATGGTGTATACCACATAAAACATCTAATACACAAGTAAAGTGCAATTATGGTGCAATAAGGATTTCAGTTAGCAATCTGGGTAAACAAGCCTTACTTCAGCGCGCTCGGGAATTAACATAAACTGTTACATCTAGGTAATACAAAGGACCAATGATTCTTGTTAAAACTACTAGTACTTCTGCTGAAACATCCAATGTTCAGTTATCACAAAACAGTACTTGGAATATATCCCACTGCGATAAGATAATTTCTGCAGAGACTATTAATTGGGCAGCTAAGGTGGCTATAGCAGGGTATAGCCACAGCTCATGTGACAACACGAAAGATTTTTTTCATACGACAATGTTCTCAGACAGTGCAATTGCAAAAGACTTTGGGCTAGCCTGCAGCATGTTAATTTGTCTTATTACTTTTCACATGGTTTGGGACCATATTTTCATGAACAAGTTGTCTCAGATATTCAAAATTCTGATAGTTTTTTCTGTCTAAGCATTGATGAGACTACGAATGCTGTTGTAGACAAATAATTTGACATTCATATTTGTTACTTTTCCTTATCTACTCAACGTGTTATTACTCATTATGTTAATAGTCATTTTTGGGCATGCAGAGGCTGTCAAGCTTTTTGGAGCTATCACACAATCATTTTAAAAAATTATCAAAAGTTCTAATAATGCTGGGAAGCGATGACAAAATAATGTTAATTTTATAGATTTTGGTCTAGATGGTGATTCCAACAAGTTCCAATATGCACATTTCAACATTCGCAATGTAAAATCAACATCCTATATTTTTATGGTGGCGTAACAGGTCTGAAATAATGGTGTTTAAATAACTCTCATATTAATTTTTTAAATAAATTAATAAAAAATATATTAATTTAAAAAAATGTAATGCATTTTTCTAGTCATTTCATATAAGATCTTGCACTAAAACCTTATATTATTTCCAAAAGTTACAAAAGCATTATATCAAAACATTTGAAATTGAATAAAAGTCTATAGCATTAATTGTTTTGGTATACAATTTATGTTGTGTGATAATTATTTTTATCCCAATTTAACGTAATTTGAATTTCCCCCTATGATTAGACCTGGTATACGAAAACAGTCCGCACAATTGCTGATTGGCTGCTGGAACGATCAGAAATGGCCCTTCACTCCTATCAAGTTACCTGCCTCTCCACTATTCTTAAGGTATCCATCAACCACATTTAGTAGAATTTACATTCGTTAATTATTCACAAAATGTAATCATTTTTAAATTGTAATTATAAATACATCAAGTAAATTACTACATGCTATTAAATTGAACAAATGTTGATACATCGTACAAAAATTTTACCATATAATTTATTATGTTTAGTATTTTAATGTTTTAATATCGTTTTTTTATTGTCTATCAACCTGTTTTTTATAACAACATTCGATAACTACTTCTCGTTTTCTTAATAATAATTAATAATACTTTATTTTATGTTATTTAGTTTTATTTTATTTACTAATCTTATTAGTAAAGTTTATCATTTACAAGCAACTGCATATATATACTGTATCTATTTATTTACAAGCATGTGTTGTGATGTGATAGCTTATAACCTACCTATTTTAAAGTGTAGTTTTTTTTAACGAATATTTTTTTATTTAAATTATATTATTGATAAAATAATATTACTGTTAATATTAATATTAATAACAATAATTCATTGATGCTTAAACAATTCTTTACTATAGTAAATTCTAATATATGTATTTTTACATCCCAATCTTCAAATTTCAGAAGCTACATTCTGATTTCGAGCTTCAAGGTATTAGTCAGGATGTGCTTGACACCATTACATATCAAAATGTTGCTTCAAGAATCCAGGTTTGTTGTGCACAGACATTTTTAATTTAAGGATACGCAATAAATTTATAAATTTTACTCCTTTGATCCCTAATCGGATTGTCCGTTGATGCAAGTCCTTTACTTTCCCATATTTTTTCATTACCTGACCCCTTTTTTCCTTTATCATCTCTTACCTTCAATTACTCTCTCTTAACTTACCTTCACTCTTATCATTCATCTCTTCCTTCTTATATGTGATTCCAGGTAGAGGAAGCCACACATTCCGTACGCCAAGGTTCTTCAAGTCCAGCAGCCGCTTCGGGTCGCTCGCTCATCAGCAGTATTGGTGGAAGCATCAGCAGTCTCAGCAATGGTCTTTCAACAAACAGTTTTTTCAGTAAGCTATTTATCCTGCTTCAGACATTTTATCTTTCAACTTTGAGAAGATTTCTTTTTTATATTTACATAGTAGGTACATAGTATATATTTCAAAAATATAATATAAATATGTATCACAAATAATATATTTAAAATATTATGGTATCCCCTCCCCTCATAGTTAAAATTCAAAATGTCAGATATCATAATACCATTTAATACATAATACTTAAAATTCAAAAGTATATTGAACTACAGGTTTTAGCTGCAATATATCTAAATATGGTCATTTACATACTTTTTATTTTTCTCTTAGACATTTTATTTACTGGTATATATGGTTTTAGACATATTATGTGTTAAATGTGAATTGCTAACCTTGGTTAAACTCAAGTTAAACTTTCGTATTTTCTATTTTACAACAATTTTGGATATTTTTTCTTAAAATGACAATTCCTTTTACTTTTTGTCTATTTACAGAATCCTTGAAACCCTGATGATCCGTTCTTTTTTAATGTTATGATCTACGTCAAAATATAAACGTGTATCACAGGATCTTACCCATACCATACTCACTAATACTGCGTTATGTATATTTTAATTATTTATATATACATACATAAATTTATGCTCTATTTACAAATAATTATGCATATTACCTTGATTACATAAATATTAGTAGCCAACTCTTAATATAACGATAGGCTAACTTCGGTTTATTTTCTAAATATTATTTAGTTAGCTTCTATGTGGATTTCTATTACATAATAATAAATGGATTTATATATATTCATGCGATAGTGTGTACTACATTTAAAGTAATTTGCGGTGATTAGCATTGTGTCAGTTTAGATGGTTACATATTTTTGGTTACACATTATGTAATATATAAACTTATATATATATGTACGTGTATGCTAAACCATTCTGGCTAAATAACAATTGAAGCTAGATTTTAATTTTTTTCCAATTTAGGCCTCTGCAGATTTTACATTATAAAACAAGACAGAATTATTCATACAATTGAATGTATATTTAAATCCTCAGTTTCCTTTAAAATTTGGAAATCAACAATATCTATATTTATCGGTAGTTATTTTTTGTAAATTTGATATTGTTATAATATATATATATACATAATACTATTACCAGTGACTTTTGAGTGTTATCCATATTTATATGTATTATGATCTGCTGTGTCTAACAAGCCTATACAAACCTATCACTACCGAGTTGATTAGGTATATACCTAGCATAGAAGTTTCACACGAAATGTTTTTGTAGTGTATATAAATATGTCCTGTGAATGCCATAACATTTGATGCTTCGGTATATCGAATATTATGAGATAATATACGCAATGGAGGTTAATTTTTTATATTATACGATTATCTCTAAGCATAAAATATAAGCTGATTCATATGTTATCGTTTTAGATAAATGTAGAATACCTATTAGGTACTCAGATACTGTTTTCTTCATTCATTTTATAAATAACTACAGAAATTGAATAATATAATTTTATCTGTGTTTTCATTGGTTAAATTGGTAAAATCTGTTTTTAATATTCTAACTGATCTATCATACCTATGTTCAATAGTTCAATAGATATATAGAAACCTTAGTAATTAATTACTGAAATATTAATAAATGTTTCAATAGACTTGTCCGACATACAATATATATGTATATAACCATATAGAAATTATAGGTATTGACAATAATTATAAATGAAAATGAATGGTCATCTTAGCCAAAATTTGTTTTTACGTACATGAACTGGTCTATTTAAAATTTCAATAGTAATTTAATAGTCCAGTCTATCTAAGAAGAATAGACATCAGACAAATTGCATTATTCGAAATTATTTTTTTGTAGAATAACATAGGTATACTAAATTATTTGAAAATTGTATTTATTTTAAAATTATTTTACATTCTTACTATTATTCAAATTTATTTAAATTTACTTTTACTTAATGTATATTAATTGTAACATATTCATAAATATTTATTGCAAAAAACATTCTATGAAGTGATTTTATAGTTTTTTTGCTAAAAACTAAAATATAACATTTTAAAATATATATTCATATAAATGCATCATTGCATTTATACATATATATATATTGACATATAATATATGTCATTGCATTTATATATTATGATGTTTAAATTTGATTTACTAAAAATTAAATAAAAAGAGAATAATATTAATACTTCTGAATGTTATTTGAATGTTTCAAGTAACTATCTTATTATTACGCTATAAAAGTAATTGTGAAGATTACTCTTTGATCCAGTCACGTAACCTTTGAGGTGTCTAATTTAATCAAATTAGTTTATAACATATTTGCGAGAAAAATCTGTGTTCGAATTTCACCTCAGCAGATTGGCTAATGTTTGTTCACTTTTAGCGATAAGCTTTTTTATTTTACAATATATTTTATAAAATTATTTTTTTAGTTTAATTCCAAAATTCTAATCAACTTTTTCTGGATTAAATCTATACGCTTTTTAATAATATAATTGCAGTATAGCATCAAATATTAAAATTAAGATACCGAAATATTTAACTAAATTTATACTTTTAAATAAAGTAAAGATTAAAGATTATAGAAAAAACCAGGGACAACTAAAATACCTGGTTTTTTAGTATACTAAAATTTTGGTAAAAACTTTCCAAAATTATAGCAAAAACTTCTTGTAACATGCAAAAACATTCTGTATAATGCTTTAAATCATATCATAGATTTTTACTGATCGATATTTATAAATTTCAATATCGTCAATATGATTTATACATTTTTTAATTTATAATAATTTATAATTGTACATCTAATTTTAAACATACAAACATGTATATCAGATCAAGAAATATTACACTTCAATTTAGTTGGGTAACTACCGTTGTAATCATAGAGTAATGATTATACAAAGAGTGTCCACTCTTATCGATTTCATATACAACGCGCTGTAAATTTTCGTAAATAAAAATTGTTTTATTTTAATAAATTTGATGTAAATGGGTAGAGAAAAAGTTGTATTAAATATTTTGATTAAATTAATTTTAAGAACAAATATAGGTATATACCTATTCATACAATTTTAACATACGTAAGTTGTTCATAATAAACACTTTATTGCCTGAATATTTCAGACTGTTTTACTACATACACGATTTAATTGCCCTCAAATTTTAAAACAATATTTTGCATACGCTTTCAGATGTGTAAAAAATAAGAGTGAAAATCTTTCTATAATTACTCTATGGTTGTAATAATCTCGAAAAGTATCAAAATGATTTATTTATAACTTAAAAAAAAAATAGTGGTTATATCTAAACTCCTCATACATATATTTCAGACATGATTAATACTCCCAATATCCTACATAAGCTTTTAAACAGCTATAAAATAAGCATTTACATATCATTATTTTATTAATCTTTTAAGGCTAGAAGTTAAAAAAGTTTCAACGAAAAAATTTAAATTTTTACATAAATAGAATTTTAGTAACATTTCGAATTTAATTGATTTTAAAGAAATTATTAATAACTCAACCCTTTCCCCTTTAATAATATCAATAATATTTTCAATTATTTCTGAGCAAGTCAGTTTTTTTTTAAATAATAATATGTATTGAAGTCTGAAGATAATAAACGCTAAATGTTGTGCTTACAAAAAGAAATGTATTATCTGAATATCCCTGCTTCATTGCAGAATTGATACTTATAAGTGTACATTAAAATTTTTCCCCTCCCTATATATAAGAAATATGTATGTATATATTCAAACCAGGTATTTGTTCGGTTTATTTCTTGAATAAAAACGAAGGAACCACTAGAGTATATAAAAAGCAGACGCAATTTACTTGAAGATACAATGACCTTGGGCGTACTTTGTCCATAAAACAAAGAAAATAAATACAATTAAATCAAAATATAGTTTATAACAAAATACTAAAATCAATTATTATCTAACCTTACATCACAGCGTATAAAAATGTGGAAATTAAACATATGTGTCGACATGCATTTCACAGAAATAGCACAAATAATAATTCAATGTGCTATATAAGTAGAAAGGTCTCAAAACAACTTTGACTGAAAATGTTTACATAAATGCGTTGATAAAGTTGGCATTGGTATACGCTATAACGGTATACGGTTACTAATATGGCAATCTAATACATTTATCGAAATATAGCCATGGCTAAATTTCTCAACATTTGGTAAAAAAGAATATTTAATAGCTTAAAGAAACGAAAGTATTTGTGACTAGTGAAAATGGAATAATACTCAACCATGGTAATGTTTGCTGCCATTTCAAGAATAAATAAATATAATGCATACTTTTTTTTAAATAAAAATTTAAAATGTATAAACGTATCACATGTTGAGATTATCAAATACAAAATCGATACAGTTATTGTGGAAAAGTTGTTGAAAGATGAAAGGTGTGTGACCGTTAGTTATAAAAAAACTAATAACTGGACGGATAGATAGAACGTATTACTTAATACTGAAATCCTGGTAACTTTTAGTTTATTTTTAGCGTGGTAGTATATCGTATTAATAGTAGCGATGGTTACTGATCAATGAACTATTGTATAAATACAAAAATTAGAGAAAATCTCACTAAAATTAAGCACAAGTATCATCAGAGCATGACTTCAAATGTTGACTTCTTTCGTCAATGTAGTGTTTGAAGGCAATGCAATTAAATTGAGTGTCACACTAGCAAGGTAAGTAAAAGAGTTAGAGGCGCTGATGATTCAGGCGAGTCATGAGCTGTTCCAGATGGCGCCGTCTGTCACCCTCGGCTGCCGCCTGTACCCCGGAACCAGACGAGCTTCCACCGCCGCCACCTGTTGTACCACCGCTGCTACTAGTGGGACCACAGAGGCCAGGCTGCAGCTCCTGACTACCAACACTCCCGCTACTTGCAGCACCCGGACCCCCTCTGTGCTGCTGCTGGCTTTGCTGTTGGTGATGGCTGTGATGGTGTTGTTGTTGGGCGGTCGTTGTAGTGGCTGATGTAGCGGGCGCCGTTGATTGAGTGGTGGCACCAGACGTCGCAGAGGGGCGAGGCTGGCGGCGCCGGAGCCAGGAGTGTCGGAGAGCATCACGCGGAGTCATGCGCTCCTCTGGTGACCAGTTGAGACAGCGACGGAGGAAGTCCTATTTACACGGTGCAATATAATTTGCTGAGATATCAACAATAACAGGTTTTAAAAAATGTATCTACCATATAAAAATTGCTCCTCACTTATCAACAAAATCAATACTATTTATAAACTATGCATACAATAATTTCAGAAGTTAAAATCCATTTAATAATAGCTTATATGCGTTCTCAAAATTTATTTTATTCAACAGTTTAGGTTGTACATCGGTCTTAGATAAGATACTAAGACAAATATCATATAAATATTTATTAAATTATTAATGTTATCATCCAGACCACCTGCTCCGTGAATGTATGGAATTAGTCTAGCATTGTTTAAGAATTTGCTTACAGCGAACGATTCAAGTTGTATTTCAAATTAGGTGTTAGTAGTTTTGCATGTACAATGAAAAATTACAATTCACACCTCAATAATTTTTCAAAACATAATCTAAAACCATTAATACTTTACTTGTAAAAACAAAAGTTTTAATTTATAATCTAATAAAAAGATGATGTAAATAATGCAAAAGCAAATTTGAAATTGTTTTATTAGAAAAATGGCCTGAATTAGCCATTAAAAGTAGTTTAACCGTCGCATCATACCTTACATTAAGTAATAAAATAATATAACAAAATTGACTAGAACAACTATACCTAAATAAGAAAGTCTTTGTAAATTAAAATAAAATATAACATAATATGGTGAACACAAGTTGAAAATGAACAGGTAACAGTAAAGTTACCCTATTTTACCCTATTAGTCAAAATATAGTTTGACCCAAAACAAATTGAAAAAGAATTAATTCTACTTGTTTCAGTATTATTGAGGCAATGGTAAGAATATATCCAAAGTTTACCACAGGGAAAGTAGGTCAAAATTGGTTATTACGTAATAGGTCATCCGCCCTTAAGGAAAACCTTTATTTTTATATATCTCTGACCACAAGCGTCCTAGCATATTAGAAACGGTGTCTAGACCCATGTTTTAATGGTCAAAAAATACAAAAAAAAATATATATTCAACACATAGACGTACTCAAGAGGATCTTGTATTACACAACAATGAACAGAATATATAAAACTATATACAACAAATTTTAACCACAACAATATTACAAGTAATAGAATTTCATTACAAAATATAGTACAAAATATGTAAGTAAATGTATATTCATATACACCTTGGGTGCAAACCACTTAGCCTTCAACGTCTTCTTTCAAAAGAAAATTCAAATAATTTAGGCAGCTGATAACTCTGCACTGTCCACAAGTAGGAGTGCATCCTAGTCCATTTGATTTGTACGCAAACTTTCTTGTCTCACAATCGATCTTCTTTGGAAGTAACTTTCCTATTACAATTTCGCATCTCCATTCTTCCCTCTCTACTCCTGTATGTACCTGATAATAAACTCTGATGCTATAAAACTTTGCAGATGCTAATGATGATGGTAATGACTTTGCCACAACAAATATAGAACTCCATGAAACCTTTTCCTGTAAGCATGTGTACCGTCCTAATAGAATTCAATCCTTTATTTGGATATTTTACATACAAAAATTAACAAAGCTTTTTTCTCCAGCATTGATGACATCATCAATGGTTACGTTATTATGAAGAAATACCCTTGCAAGATATTGGATATTTTCATTGTTATTTACTATTTTTAGCCCTATCGCCTTGCCAATTCCATACAACCATTATGTGAAATCACAGCCGAAAATTGCATGAACAAAAAGCATGTCTGAACAAAGTCGTTTTCTTAATTTTGTTATACAAGCCTTGATATCCTATACTCGGTTGTCTTATGTTAATGTTGCTTTGGGTTTGAGTTTAACCCGGCTTGCTTTTTATATCGACATGATACAATAACAATATTAACAAATTTGTATCATTTCCTAAAATCATCGATGACATTGACTTTACATATTCTACAGCAGTCTGCACATCGGCATCTCTGTTTGTATGTTTAATCGTGCAGCCTATTTGATCAAGAAAAATCTAAAAAGTGACAGAAACCTATTTTTATTGGTCTTGTTAGCTAGAAAAGTAGTTTTCTTTAAGGATAAAATAGTTTAAGCAATTGGGACAATATTGGATTCCTGCACCACAGCTGCCCTTTGCTGAGTTGCATCTTTTATAGACGGACCATCATTATACCCATCAAATACTACCATTGGTTGTCCATAATTTGAGGAAACATAATGCATATATCGCTGACAGATAAATTTGAAACTTTCTCGCTTGGTCCATGGTACTCGATGTAGGAGGGATCATGGATTCGACTCAGGGGCTCGACGCTACATCATGAATATACGCTACGTCTGGATACGTTAATAATGGATGCAGTGTCAGTGCTTATTAAGTTCCTAATTGTGTCAGTCAAAACAAGTTTGTCTGCTTCCAGTGGCAACCATCATCAGTCAAAAACAGATATGAAAAAACAGATACTGTGTCTTAATAAAAACGATTATCCCCTGTTAAGTTGTTGAAAAAGAAAATAGGGATCTACATTTACTCCAGTTCTTCATCAATGTTTATAGTAGACTTAGTTCCAATTGTGACAGTTTGCATTTTGTGTCAAATGAGTATGTGAATATGTCTTTCCCTATCATGGAATTTAAGATTTTCTACCAACTCGTTTCGCATTATCTACATTAATCTGTTTACTTGCTACTAAACTATTAACAATTCCACGGAGTGGATGATCTGGAACAAATGGGTAAAGAGCACTGACAATCTACAAAATCTTATAGGTATTCTCACTGCCCCTCTTAATCCATAATTGTGCTGTGCATATGTGTACTGCTCACTACTGTCACAATTAATGCATTAATGAATTAAAGTTAACTCTTGCATTGTATGATTTATTTCTGAGCAAGCAGGCATTGATAATCACCATCCTACACATTAAATTTCTGTTAACCCAACTCCACTAGTCTTTAAGCTTCACACCGAAACCTGTTCAATAATCAAATATGTAGAGAGTCGCGTCTAGTATCTGTTACTCGGTCTAATTACGTAATGACCACCAAGGACGCTTTCGTAGACTATATGGTGTGTCTTTGGTATATCTTTCATAATTTGTAGATACACGTGTACACCTAGGCAGATTTGTATAGTGGTTGTAGCATGAGTTGCAAAGTATGGATATACTCGTATCTGCTGAACTGTTTGGAGATGTAGAAGTCAGTTCCAAATTCTCTCTACCTTGATAAAGGTACTATAAAAAGATAATATTCTCACCATTTCAATGTAATGGAGGCCATCATTTTGCAGCTCTGTGGTTTATCATAGACTCGTTTTCGATATCAAGTTTTTCCATTATACAACAAAGTGCATCAACGTACTCGGGGATAGTTGGGCCTCCTTGTCGGTTGACCGGTGACACAGGTCTCCTGCTTTCAGAAGGTTTGAGTGAAGAACACTGCAATGGTCGTTTTCATTGTTATCTTCATTGGTGAGAAAAGGTAAATTGTATGTATTAGCAATAAGCATTGTCTGGAGAGCTGCATATACCAAAACTCTTCACGAAAAGCATGCAATATGGCCTTTCTATGAAGCATATCTTTAACAGCATTCTCAGCGTACCATGTTAAGGACTTGAACAAGGCTTGCGGGAGTCATTAAGTCACAAATACATCCAAGAAAGCTCTTCTCTGGGTGAAGTCCACCAAGTCTGAGAATGAACGCCTTTAAACTACTTACACTGAGATTTGAATCAACAATCATCTTCGCTTTCCAAAACAGTGGCTGATCGAACGTAATCACAGGATATACATCATATTTTTTCCATATCCCTAAACGTATGTCAATGAAGTGTATGCTAGTTCTTCTGTAGTTTAACTTTATTGGATGTCATTTAATAAACTGACTATGATTTAGTGAAAGCAAAAGTAGTAGCATGCTTTTTAATGGATATTTCTTTACTTTTTCTAGATAGGATGGTGGTGAAGTGGGGGGGGGAAACTTGGAGAAAACTTGAAACCCAACTGTAGTATATCTACGTGTTGAATATAATTTTACATTTTTACACCCTAAAAACATTCAGTGAAAGCAAAAGTAGAATCATGGTTTTTAAAGGCTTTCTGGTAATTAGAAGCGGCGGAGCGTGGCGGTGTGGTTGTGGGGTGGGAGGATAGTGGTCGACCCTCTTGGATACGTCGTCAATATGTTAAATATATTTTTTCTTTTATTGTATTTGTTGACCATTAAAACATGCGTCTAAACACCGTTTCTAATGTGTTAGAACTGACGGGGACAGAAATATTGTTAAAAATAAGGTTTTATATTTTAGGTTTTTCTATAATGCATGGCGGATGACCTATCACGTATTAATCCGTTTTTTACCAACTTCCCCTAGTATGACTGTAATAAACGTTTGATATGTTCTTGAAATGGCCTCAATAATGCTGAAACAAGTAGAATTAATTCTTTTTCAATTGTTTGGGGGTGAACTCTCTTTTTTGATAAAATTTGCTGGACTATTTGTTCATATGATCTAGAAGCTTCAACGTTCCAGTCATACTATGTATAAATCCAAAAAATAAATAAACATATAATAAGGAAAAAGAAACTAACAAATAAATTAACAGTAAATTTAAATAAACTAAAACATATAAGGTTAGTAGTAAAAATATTGTCTATATACTATAGTTGATAGTTTTATATTTTAATAAATTAAATTGTTCAAATTTGTTGAGAATTTTACGAATAAGAGAAGCTGACAACAAAACAGAAAATGATAATGTTATATTATATTATACTACAGGTTACAAAAGCATGAATAAATCAATAGATAATAAAGGGTAAATAGCGATCTCGCTTTGTCGTGATAATTATATTATTTCTTTGTCGTATATATAATTTATTTAAAAAAAATTAAATCAATACATACAATTTGTTAAGAAAAAAGTCATAGAAGCAAACATTAATTTAAAAAAAAGTTTGCTCAAGCTTACAAAAATGTCATCATTGTATTTTTCAATTTAAAAAAGATAAACACTAAAAAAAATTCAATTTGATTAACTTTCTTGAAACCATATAATATTTTTAGCGCCTTATTTTCATATCTTTTTCCAAGTATTCTTTTTTTAACTGAATGGGTGTAAAATTAAAATATATAATTTATCTTTAAAAACGCTTCTTGACTTTCATTTTAAATCGCTACACTTTTTATTTGATAATGACTAGTTATCATACTGATAATTACTGCTAAACTCAAAATAAAGAAATATTTCAAACGAGAGCGATCAATTTGGACTGAAGAGTTACCGATAGAAAAGTTGATTGTAATAAAAATTGAAAGTTTTTTGAGGATTCATTATCTCATTTTCCTTTATAAATTGCGATAAATTTATAAACAAAATAATTATCAACTGAAAATCCTTGCTTTAAATGAATGCAATTAATTTCCTATAAATAGCGATCTATATAAAGCGATCTATTTAAAACCTGCCTGGAAAACGGGATCGTCACACCCCTTGAGCGCTGTTGTAAGGTCTTTACTGCCTGGAGGTCCACGGAATCGTCCCCGTCGCGACTGCCCACCACGAAGCATCACATTACCATGCGAGTCGGTCTCAATTGCACAATAACGTGGGTGACCTCGTGAACTAAGGAACATCTTGGTGCGCCGGCAGTGCTCTGTCAGATTTGCCGGAGGCATGCCCAGCAACTCCATTATACAGGCGAGTTGGTCACTTTCATCTTCACCAGGGAAAAGAGGATGACCTGAAACCAAAAACGTACCATGCATTCGTAACACTAACATAATATAATGTGATATTATCTCAATTAATTATTCTAGATCGACAGATTACTCTACTTTACATATAAACTGACATTAGATTAAAAAATCAGAAAAATCCAAAATGATCTAAATTTAGATGAGAGCTTATTAATTGTCATATTGGTTTATTAATATTAAATAATTATTGCCAACAATTAATTTCAGTTTTCTCCCTCTCCTCAAATATAGCCTTTATATATAGAATAAGCAACGAAAATCAAAGAAAAAATTCTACTTTATCGAAAGATATTGACTTAAGATCACAAAAATGTTTGATGACACTGATGTTAAATGTATTTTTTATATTCGCATATAGTGACTTTAGGCGACTAAGATGGAGATATTCTATCGACATAATGTGTAAAGAATTAAATCCTGTCTGACGATTTTTCGATGTCCAAAAAAACACTTATCAATAAATATCAATGAATAACATAAATTTCAGTTTTCGATAAACTCGTGGATGCCAGTGCAACCTAGAATTCGGACACTATTTCAAACCCTGATAGACTGTTAAAGTGTCGATTAACACAGCATTTAGAGGTATCGTTGTCATGACGATAGACAGCTAAAATTCTAATAAAATTAAACTCAAGGAAAGGCGATTATTTATTATTCTAACTTTAATTAATTGTCTGGTCGCTATCTCATCAGCGACAACTAAATTTTTTACCAATATAGTCACAACGCTCAACAACCGATCAAAATTAAAAATTGTAACATAAAATGATATAATGCACTTACTTAATTATCTATAATTTATTACTATGGTGTATTACTACCTATTCTCACTTTCAATTTAAAATTTTACAGTCAAATATCATTAAAAAAATTAAGAAGTCAATTATTTAGCGAATTTGAAATTCAAAGTTTAAATGACTTCACAGGGCAAGTCACTGTATCTTTAGTGGAGTACACACATTCGAGTATTTTTAGATCTGTGTGTTCTTTTGCACTCAATGAAGCTTTTGGAATTTTGCATATTAGGATGATTTCCAGACAATAATTGTTGGGTCTTTCTTACTTCAATACGAATGTAGTTGCGAATTTTTAAATGTATTGAATTTTCACGACATCGGAACATTATGAACATGTACAATCATTTTTAACATAGTCTTTGTACCTATAACAGAGTATCTATATTTATATTGTAGTGATTATACTATTTGTTTGAAATATTTTAGTAGAATACATACTATTTAAATATAACAATCTTTTATTTTTAAATTGATTAAACATATTTAACATATGTTCAAGAAGATTATGATTTCATTTAAATTAATCACAGAGGATTTTTTTTTATAATTTTAATTTATAATTCTAGATACTTCGACCACCTAATAAAAATGCTAATATATATTATTGCAGCAATTACCTGTAAGCAATTCCGCAAGTATACACCCAAAGCTCCACATATCGATAGCCAATCCGTATTTTCCGCCTAAAATAACTTCAGGTGCCCGATAGAAGCGTGACTGAATATAAGTATAAATTCTCTGATGATCGTAACAGCTCGATCCGAAATCTATAACCTTAATACCACTTCTACCCTGTTGTTTGAGTAAAATATTTTCAGGTTTAAGATCACAATGAATAATTCGACTACGAAAAAGAAGTTCCATGCATTGCAAAATAGAGTGCGCAAATTTCCGGACCAATGGTAAAGAAAAACCTTGAAATCTGTTCTTCTTAATTAATTCGTAAAGATTCATGCTAAGAAGTTCAAAAGTCATGCAGACATGATTGCGAAAGGTAAAGCTTTCCAACATATGTACAACATTGCGTGTTGACTCACGATCCTGAGCCTTCAAATGTTCCAGTATTCTAATTTCTTCAGCAGCTTGGCGAGTAAATCGTCTCTCGTTGCGCACCATTTTGAGTGAAACATGAGCATTCGTCTTGTGATCGTAGGCCTTCACCACTTGACCAAAACTGCCCTTTCCCAGTATCTTAAGCACCTCATATCGATAAGCAACATGATCATGCATCACGTGAATATAAGAATTTTGCTCGTCGTCGAAGCCATTGTTGTTTCCAGGTCCATTAGCCGGACGACTCTTCGAGGTATATGAGCCGATAAAGTAGACCTCTGGGTAGTTGAGTATCTCTTGCTGTTCGTAACTTGTAAGCCGATGCACGTAAAGTCTAAGAATAGTCTCTGGGCTCATAGGAATTGTCTGGCCGGTGCCAGTATAGACAATATTATTTGCTGGAGCAGGAGAAGTGTTACCCCCCGCTGTCACAGAACAACCTATCGTGACCACCGGTTTGCTTCCACCACCAACACTTGGAAGATAGAAGGGTTCCACCGCATCCCCGGCGTGTCGATTTCCGCCGTGTCGGTCCTCCTTGCCAACTAGCGAGGAGCTCGTGGTAGTGACTGGAAGATTAGTGTTGTTATTGGCAGGCGGTGGGCCGGGACCACCGGTCGTTGTGCCTTGACTAGCCAGCGGTGGGAGGTGTCCCGTGCCCTTGTCAACAGTGTACATCGACGTCTGCTAGCTACCGCGGATGGTCTTCGAGGCAGTTGGCCACTCTCCTCCCAATTGGCAAACAACTGGCCGAAACAAGTTGATCGCAATTGGACGCTGAAACATAGTTTATAGATATTCCGTCAATTCTATTCTGCATACCAATACATAAATATAATATGTCAATCTACATGTGCTAATTATTTCTCAGTTAACTGAATAATTAAATGATTAATAATAATGTTTCCGATATATCATATATCACCAAAAACTATGAAATATAACAGATTTACCAACGCACTACCCATTTTTGTGTTCCCATATTATCAAATATATGTAATAATTTTTTTATATAAAAATTTCGTTTTGAATATAAATCATACACGAACTTTTGTAGATATATTTCACCATTCCTTTTATATATTTCAAAAAGAATAATTGTTAAAAACAAAATTCCAATCACTTTAATTCATTTCATCAATGCATTTAAAAATACTAAGATCATTGTTCTACAAATTGTCTATTCAAACGTACTTTTACTTCTAAAACAATGACCCATTTCATTGCTAATTCAGAAACATTTAGCTTAGGAGTATTTTAGTTCATGAATGTTTATTTCATTTGAAATTTCAGGAATAGAATTTATAATTTATTTTAACTTTCATATTTAAAACAAATCAGCTACAAAAAAATAATTTCTAGTGGATTAACATATAATTAAATCAACTAATTTATTTAAATTGATGATAATAATAATAATAATATTCATTTATTTGATATAGCGCCCCTGGTTGTAACAATGTAAGCAGCGCTCTACAGAAATTAAAATTGTTGATACAATCGAAAGGTTTATGAAGTCTATGAAAACACGAAATTATAAGAACATGTAAGATTTTAAATTATATTTAAAAGGAATAAATTTGTTAATGGCGCGTAGTGAAGACGGAAGAGAGTTCCAAAGAGCCGACGTGGCCGCCGAGAAAGCACGATTACCTGTGCGGTTTTTTCGACTGCCGAGTAGAACAGCCAGGGACATTGACAATCACCAGATCTTGAATTTATTTGAGTCTTGATTTACGGATGGCATTATATGTAAAAAGAGCACTTTAAATTGAATGCGTTTCTTAATAAGGAGCCCGTGTAACTCATGAAGTAATGGAGATGTCGGTGTTCGCCATGGAGATTTAGTGACAAGACGTGCTGCAGAGTTTTGAACTCTTTGCAACCGGAAAAAAAGTTTTCCGGAGATGTTTGTTAAAAAATTGAGTCTGGATATTACGATTGCTCTGGGTACCGAACCAGTCATTAAGGGTTTCAAGCAATATGACGGCATCAATGGTATCAAATGTCACTAAGAGATCGGCACAATTTTATCTTTGATGTGAATTTTAGTGAGTATGTTATCTGTGACATGAATCAAAGCAGACTGAACACTATGGAAGAAGCGATACGTGGACAGATGAGAATTAGTTAGATAGGTCATTAGTTTCCATGTGCTCATGGAGTTAAGAAGCGGAGACATGCTCGATAGTTTTACCAAAAAACTGTAGGTTGGAGAGACAGGTCGGTAGTTGGATAAGACGTTCATGTAAAGATTGGACTTCTTCAGTATAGGAGTTATAGAAGCCCGTTTATTTAGACTATGTAAACAGTTTTCAATAAAAGAACAATTCACAATAGTGCTTATGCAAGGTACCAAACAAGACATTGATGCCAATAACAAATCGCGAGGAAGCAGATCCTTTAATAGATTAATTTTGTCAAAACCTCCATGATGTCATCATTCACGCAACGAGTGAAACTTGTTGAAAACAAGGAGGGCTGAGTCAGGGATAACCTTTGGCATAGATATAATTATTAGGTAAATTAAGACGACTATAATCAATATTTGTGCTAAAATAATCCATTATTGTGTTTGCAATATCAGTAACAGAAGGTAGCTACCTATACTATCATATGTTTTAATCAAATATAGTCCAAATAATTTTAAATTTAAATCTTTAAATGTAAAACTGCATTAAAATACCTATCATAGTAAAAAATCGAACATGATTAATTTAAAAAGTTATATATATATATAAATAGTAATTATACTATAAAGTATATATTACACTTTGTATAAAACTTGTTTTAATGTGGTATTTATAAAATATATCATCTCTATTTTAATAAACCAAAGTAAAAATTTCTAGTTGTCTTATATTAATATTATTGAACAGGTATAATAACAGGAAGAGGATTTGGTCCCATATCTGGTTAAATTATTATAAATTAAAAAATATATATAAAAAGTTTTTCTCAGAAACTATGATAAAGAGCAAACATACATTAAATAATCTCAAATAATAACCTTAAATTCCACATATTAAAGGGAGTGTCAATTCAATCAATCAGAATTGAGATCAACTATTTTCTTTTTTATTGTTAAATCTTTCATAGCTGATAATTATATCTATAATTATCAACCTAATTATAGCATATAGACCTGTTGATTATTGTCAGTAATATATTATTTATATCTAAAAATAGAATATACATATGTACATAACAAGACAACTTACAAATATAGATAAAATCTAAAATAATAGCCTGCCTATTGAATCATAATATACATGTTTATGACTCAAAAAAGAGTTTTTCAATAATATAGAAATTTGTTACTCTTGAATATTTGTAGTAAATGATGAATTTATTTTAAAATTAGGAAAATAATGCTCCAAATAATAAATTTATACTATGCAACTTTTTCATTTTGAGCTATACCCTCCTTCAATAAATTATTAATACTGTGACATAATTATATCATTAATAATATTTAGTGAGTAAGAATTGGGACATAGGACTCTAATGCTAAATTGTATTAAAGTTATTATATGTTTATGTGTTATTATCTTGATTATTGCTCTATTTCTTTAGCATTTTAGAAAAACAAATTTTTAACTTGACAACTTCAAATACACTTTAAAAATAAAAAAATTTGAATCTAAAGTTTTTTTTAATAATACTCATTATGTTATTTAAATCAAGTACGTCATAATATATTTTAAGACATCATTTCTGTGTTAACTTCCTCATAAATAAATAGGAAAAGAGATTAATTATTATATTTTACTCTTCGTATTAATTTATGTATTAACTTCCTTTATAAATTAATAGAAAAGAGATTAATTAGCATATCCATCTCTACTAAACTAATAACATTTTAATAGCTATTTTGTAGTATACATTGTAAATGGTATTTACATGTATTTCATATAATATCATAAAATTTTATAGACAAATATATATTTTAGTTTGGTTTGGTTTAGAATTATCTAGAATAGCTAATGTTTCAAGGTTTTTATATGAAAATATAAAATATAAAACTAAAAACAAACTTTTGAACCATAGTTTTACCATGTTTAATTATTATTAAAATAAAATTGTCTATACCAATATATTTATATATTATTGTATATGTTTTTCTATTTAATTATTGATATTTTTTAATATTTTATTGTATAACAATTTTTAGAAATAATATACCAATAAATTTCTTGTAAAAATAAAATATAGGTCATTGTGTTAATGACTGAAATTTGTGATTTTAAATCAATTTAATATTTAAAATCAATCAATTAACAGTTTTAAATCTATTTAAATTTAAATTTGAATCTATTCTATATACTAATATTCTACTAAGTAATAGAAAATAACAAAATTTTAAATTATTTTAAACTCTAATACTGATTAATTATTATGTAAGTTTTCCAAAAAAGATATAAACAGTTACAATATTTATATCCCAGGGAAGAAATACAAGGTCTTCATGATATAGATTTTAATTAATAATCCTTAAAAAAGCAATACATAGTTTATTATCTTAAAACCATTTTTTTAAATGAAACAATTTATAAAAATATTTTAAATAAATTTGTTATTAATATTATTTGCATAACTAATAAAACTATTAAATATTTATGTCAAACTGTATCAAAGAATAATATATTGTATTTTATATTAATTGTTTGAATTGTACATTTGTGACATTTTGAATTTTAGACTTACTGTTGGATCTGTCTAATACAAGTAAAAGTACTTAAAAGTATATATCAAAAGTATATAAATATATTATATTTCAAAAATAAACTACTAGTAGTAGTAAAACTGAAAAATATTATTATTTTTAAATAGAACATTTTAAAAGTAAAACAATAATAAAGTTATACTTATATTGATTATAAAATTATTTGTCCAGATAATAACATATAAATGAATACTGAAAGTATATGAGGGAGGGTCAGTAAGTTTCTGCAATTTCTATGAAATATGAAAACATATAAGATTTCTCTGAAAATGTTTTGTTGATATCTCATTGCTCAGCTTCAGAATTTAATTTTTTTAAATCAATGTCTGACAGTAGAGTTGAACTGAAATTACTAATAATTTGTTTTCATTTTTTAGCATGAATTTGACTAGAAAACATTTCAGTGCAATGATTTATTATGACTACAATTCTAGATTAAAATCCTATGAATCTATATAACAACTATCCACTGCTTTTAGAAAAGAATCTCTTTGCAAAAAAACTCTCTCTTCTTGGTACAGTGAATATAATTGTGGTCAAATATGTCACAAAGATGAAGACCATCCTGGTCATCCACTGACAGCCACAGCTGCAATTCAAGAAGATACTATAGCAAATTGACCAATGAAATGCATGAATGAGCATGGAGATGATAGTTTGCTATTGTAGAAATTTTAAAGGAAAGTATTAGTGAAATTTTACATAACCAATTGAAATTGAGGAAAGTGTCCAAGGTGGGTTCCTCACATGCTCACAGTAGAACAGGTTCAAACCTGAGTTACTTGGTGTCAAGATACTCTCTTCAGATATTATTGTGGCAACTGTTCCCACAGATATGGACGACCATGATAAAGTTAATTAATTAATGCTACCGGTGTGTCTATTGATTACAAGTGTTG
>JAYRBW010116135.1:0-17555 GCA_036023295.1 Invenusta paracnida
TATTTGAAGTTGTTTAGTAATCTAAATTGTCATCCTTTAATAATATAGTTTTGTTAGTATTTGAAGTTGTTTAGTAATCTAAATTGTCATCCTTTAATAATATAGTTTTGTTAGTATTTGAAGTTGTTTAGTAACCTAAATTGTCATCCTTTAATAATATAGTTCTGTTAGTATTTGAAGTGGTTTAGTAGCCTAAATTGTCTATAAGTTGATTGTTTTAAATTTGTAGAAAATATTTCTAATAAAATTTTAATATACATAGTGTATGTACAATATGGAAAATAGCAAAGCTACATTTGTATATTCAGATAATAGTATGATTATATTAATAGCATTATTAAGTTATTTTAATAGAATGATCAAATATGTACTCTATATACATATGGGATATATTGAATGTTAAGTAAATTTTTCAAATTGAACCACCACACTATAACGGTCATTTTGAATTGATCTTAAACCACAATTTTTGAGCATAACATTTTTTAATCTTCGTAATCAAATGTAAGTTATTTTTTACAAAAAATTGTAATATTATTCATCGTGTAACAATACTTTTCTAATACCTTAAAAAATATAGAAACGTTTTTATCGTAAAGCTGCTAATAAAGAATTTTAAATAAATAATCCCACCGTTTGGTACAAGAAAAATATAATCATAAAAATAAGATAAAAACGAACTATTTATTTTTATTTTAGAGAACTACACAATATTTTATAGATGAAGCTGAAAGTTACTGGGCGAAGTCATGACTGAAAGAAATATAAGATCTTAAACAGTAGCTTCTGAAAAATCCGAGATATAGCAACAAGATTTGTAGTTACGATATTACCGAAAACGTATGAAAAATAATACACTATTTGTAAAAAATGAAAATAATTATTTTAATTTAATGAAAGCATTATTTAAATATTCCAATGAATCTCTTTAAGAAACTTCAAAAGTCTTGAACAACTAATAATAAATTATGAATAATTGATTATTCTGTTACTGTAATATTTTAAATGAAACATTCCATTTAAAATGAAATACACATTTACAGTACACATTTCTCCACAGTTTGCAAAAAATATTCGATGACAAATAATTTTTAAATATACATATTTATTTATGGCTGTCCAACATTTATGTAATCCGTTGATATAGCAGCTAATTCAAGTAAAAGGAAAAGAGATTTAAAACACTCATTCAATTCCATTTGATCGTATGATAGATAACTACAAAACTACAACTGAAAATGTGTATGTAAATTAGATCTATGAATAACTACATCGCTTATTTAATCTATGTCATGCAATTAAAAAAAGTCTAACGTTATTTTCTGGAGAAAAATAATCTACAACTAGTAATTTAAAGAAAATTACTCAATCTACAAAATTCATTACTAGTAGCCCAAAGTTCACTCAATCTACAAAATCCACTAAAAGTATCCCAAAGTTCACTCAATTTACAAAATCCATTACTAGTAGCCGAAAGTTCACTCAATTTACAAAATCCATTACTAGTAGTGCAAAGTTCACTCAATCTACAAAATCCACTAAAAGTATCCCAAAGTTCCCTCAATTTACAAAATCTATTACTAGTATCCCAAAGTTCACCCAATCTACAAAATCCACTAAAAGTATCCCAAAGTTCACTCAATCTACAAAATCCACTAAAAGTATCCCAAAGTTCACCCAATCTACAAAATCCATTACTAGTATCCCAAAGTTCACTCAATCTACAAAATCCATTACTAGTACCTAGCCCAAAGTTCACTCAAACTACAAAATCCATTAAAAGTAGCCCACAGTTCACTCAATCTACAAAATCCATTACTAGTAGCCCAAAGTTCACTCAATCTACAAAATCCATTACTTGTAGCCTAAAGTTCACTCAATCTACAAAATCCATTACTTGTAGCCCAAAGTTCCCTCAATTTACAAAAACCACTAAAAGTAGACTAAAGTTCACCCAATCTACAAAATCCATTACTAGTAACCATTTACATATAAAATATGCAAAAACATTCTGTACTATTGTTTTTGTGTTTATGTACATATGTTTACTTATTATGTAAACTTAAGCATCAATTACCTAACTGTTATTAATGAAAATAGTAAAATATTGCTTATAAATGTTGTAATGCACTTTCAATATTTTTCATATATCTTGCACTTTGATACTTACTAGGTACTGGTTTTATTAAAATGTAACATTAATTTGACAATTTAAAACTGATTATTTGAAAAAAAATTTACACATCTATTCTCATTAAAATATTCCGAACAAATGATTAAATTTATACAATTGTGTTAAAGTTTAGTTACGTCCCTGTTTAGATCACCTGGTGTATAATGTATAGATTAAAATATTTATGACAAGTCTTCAAATTTGAAAACAAAATATTTTAATGTAAAATATGTCGTAAATATAATAAGTAGGCATTTTATCGAAACAGTTTATATAATAATAACTTATGTATAAGTGAAAAATATACCCATTTAAAAATAAATTTGAAAATTTGAAAAAGTTTATTCGACAATGGAGAACATTTTGGTTAATAATTTAACATATGGCATAATTCATTTAACGATATTTTTATCATAATGTGACTAACATTTGTTTAAAAAAAAGTTACATTTTTCATAAATTTCAATTTTTACAAAATATAAGACTTTTAGTATTGATATATGTGAGTTACATTTATATTTCATCCTTTAAGAAAAATATCCTTTGTAGCTATGTGTTGATCAGTCAATCATTATCGCTTCTTATTTTAAATTGTACTCTTGCTCATATTAGATATTCACACAAATATATACATATTTATTTAAAACATGCATAACTATGTATATTGATTATGGAATTCTGTAAAATTAAATAGCTCAAAACGTTATCGCCTGCACACTATACAATATATATTTTGCCAACACCATACTTTATGAATTGGGTTTATGCATCTCTCAACTATATGATCAAAACAAAACTACAATCATCACATTTCGTCCATTTATATATATATATGCTGCTTCGCTGAGATAATTTACGTAGACGAAGGACAATTAAACTTTATTCAAACTAAGCTCCGTAAACTAGAATTTAGTAATTCGAAAATGTTAAATAAATTGGTGTAGCAAACGCTGACTGACCTATTCTACATTAACCTAACATTTACCAACTGTCCTATTCTCGTGCTATACTGGCCTGTGAGTATTTAGAATTCTTATCTATTTATTACTATACAGTTTTTAAATATGGATGTAATTATTGTTAATGTGACAATAAGGCCAGTCAAAGAAATCAATTCATTGAATTTTTGTAAACTTAAGTGATACATTTACTTTTGCAAAGAGTGATAAAATATACATAATGCTAGAAGTTCAATTCTAAATTTAGGATCAATTTTCGTCGGGTTATACATTGAACATTTATTTAAATGATCATTACCGCAGAGTAATTAGAAAGTGTATAAACTCACTGATTTTACATACATAGCTTGTAAATTACCAGAAATAGTAAAATCGCAGTATTTTAATTAATTTGTTTAACAAATATGTTTACAATAATGTAGTATACTAGAAATTTCTTATCAGTTACTTTAATACCATATATCGATATTCAGAGAATTATAACGTGCATAAGTTATTCAGATAATTTTATTAATGACATTTTATACATACAAATATTTTCTTATTTTACAATTAACAATTTCTAAAGTACCAGAAGATATTTAAGTCAAGAAAGAGTAGTATTAAACTGCATACCAAATCGACGAGTTAAAATTTTTCAAATTTCCCTACGATTCTTACATAATTGGGCGACAATAAAGCAGGACATATGTAAATCATTTCAATTCAAGTCGTTTAAAGATCAATTATTTCTTTTTCATGTAGTAAATGTTGATACTCCTGGAGCCATGAAGTATTGTTAGACAACACAACAGAGTTTCAGCTCTTCTTGATAATTGAAAGCACTTTGATACCACTATTTTCTTACCGTAAAAATGTCATAAAATATCACTTTAACACAAGGTCTCCGATATATACATAAGTAATAGCTGTATTAAAATTTTAGCTATAAATTTAACTGATTATATCTTATAGAAAATTTTGCTTCGTTAAAATTGTTTAAATCTTGATATCTAATTATAAAAATATTAATATTAGGTATTACTTATTTTTTACCAATTTGTACAAACTTTGTTGAAAAACTTTATATCAAAATTACGACAATAATATGAAATTTCCTAATTAAGAATTTAAGAATCTGTGTTTGGAACGTTTTTTATCCTATATAGATTGGGCATAATTTATAAAATCATATAAATATTTACACGATTGTCAATACTTTTAGTGAATTGTGTATAATATAATTTGAATTTTATTTACTCTATATCTAAAAAATATAAAAATTTAACCAAATTATCATAAATTCACAAATTAAAAAGTACAAACGATTCAACTAAACAACCATTTAGTTAATTATGAATTTACTTAAAGGTATCAATGATTTTTATAAATTATTTATATAGTGAATGAAAATAATACTGTAGATACAAATAAATTACAATACGATGAATAAATATGACGTTTTTATTATGAAAAAAAAAACTAGTAGTATATATTTGTAATTATATTGTAGTTATATTTGACAATTTTATGTAAAGCCTTTATATTTATTTTCATATTAATGGTATAGTTTCTTCATATTAAAAAAAATGTTCTATAAGCTTGTCGAATATACGAATAATATGCGTCATCATTAGTCTTCCAATCATCAAACATGTTGATGCCTTAATATATATAAAATGATAATTTATACAAGTGCACAACAGAATATAAGATTTAAAAATAGTAAAATTATATTAAATCTAATTAAATAGAAACTTTAATTTTTACAGCAATCAAATAATTTAAGTCAACTAAATTTGTCTTTCAGCGTAAATAATTTTACAATATAATTTTGAAAAAAATTACAAATACATATTACGAAATTTAACAAACTCAGAAACCATAATTGATTTTATCATGATATTGCTTTTTAAGTTGGTGGATTTTCATAAGTCTCCTGAGTGAAATAGAATGTTTTGTTACTCGTACCTTTTATGCATAATTTTTCAATCATATTATGGTCATATTTAGTGTGTCATAAATAAAAAAGTAAGGGAATTTATCCACGTGTTCATGAATTTTGGCACGAAAAAATACACGAAAATTGATTTACCAGTATATATTAAGTGAACTATAACGACTAAAAACGAATTCTACATAGATACACACACATGATTACACAGAATGCTATTCCAAATGAAAATATTGACACTATAATAGGAACATATGTATAAATATCACTAATAAGACTATCATTTAAAGTGTCGAAACCGTCACCCCACTCCTTATCCATGACATGCGACCAGTGTGATTTATTTGTGAACTAAATCTGGATGTGGGCTTATGATCAGTTGCATCAACAGACATCGTCATCAGTACAGCATATGTCGGCAATAGAAGATACTTTTAAAGACAGAGGGGACTTACAGAGTGTCTAAAATAATCTGGTTGATACATATCAGTGATTATATAGCGTTTGACTAAATACTTTTGAAGATTGGACATTTCTGGTAAACTTTTGTTTGATAAGGAGTCACTGAATAAATATCGATTGGATAAATGTATAATGTATCTTTTTAATTGTGAACTTTATTGGAAAGAAGAGAAGAGAAGAGAAGAGAAGATGACTCACCATTATAAGAAAGACATTCCAGTAAAAGTAGCCGGGTCTTCGAGCAGCTCGACATGTAACTGAGAGGCAAGGGTGGCATTTCGAAGAACTTGTGAAGTCCGGAGTCACTGAAATTTTAGTAACTTCCACGTGTTCATGCAAACGCCATTCCTTCAAGGGAGAAAGAGGAGGGGTTTATTCATTTGTCGTGTTGTGAGGATTATGTTAGTCGATTTAACTTTTAACCCGGAACTAATTGCAACACAAATAAAATTGGCATATATCGATAGAAAATTAGATTTATTAATAGATTTATATCAAACTTTTTTTTTAAATTTGTATTTATAACTTTGTTTTTTTATAAGCATTTTTATTTGTCCATATTAAAGATTAGAAGCGATTATATGAATTTTAGTTATTTTGACAAAAATTTCATGAAAATGCACATTTTGAAGAAAATAAATCCATTCGTCATATTTTTTATTAGTTACATATTATATCATTTTGTTCAGCTTAGTTTTTCCTACTTATTAAAAGCAAAATTAGATGTATAAATCAAACGATTTATTCTCTAGAAATACTCGAATTTAATTCCTAAGCCCATTTTGTGAATAAATTAAGCATAAAAAAGGAGTTATAACTAATCTTCAAATATAACACCTAATTTTACTTTTAATAAATTGAAAACCCTTAACTGAACAAAATGATACCAACTGTGTTATAAAAAAATTGAGGAATGCATTTATTTTCTTCGAAATGCGAATTCTTCATAGAATTTTGGTAAAAATAACTAACAATCATAGAATCGTTCCTATTGTTTAATACAAACAAATAAAAAATGCTCATAAATACAAAGTTATTATAAATTGATTTTTAATATGTTATTCTACATAATAATTGCTATCAAAATGTACCAATTTTATTTTTGTTATAATTAGTTACGGCTCAGTCGATTTTAAAGCCAGATCGACTAGCCTAGATCTTCATTAGGCTCATAAGACTACCTGCTGATCCACAAATGTTTGCATGTTGATTCCACTTGGTTCTCGCGTATCTGCTACGATGTCCACTTCTGTTGTTGGCCTTTCTGAGGTCATTGTGATTGTGAGGTCCTGTACAAGGTACAAGAAGAGGAGTGTCGTTGGAATGAACTTACAAAACTGAAATCTTTTTAGAGAAATCAAAATTGACTACTAAGTAAAGTATTGTATTATTTTTTCAATTTTCATTGCAAAAAGGAATAAAGCAATTGCATAATACTAATGTCTTATCGAAAAACGTTATCAATATTATATTTCATAACAGACGTTATGAATTTTTTATTATTTCCAACTATTTGAATGAAAAAAGAATGATTAAATAATATTTTAAAAACAATTAAAAAATTTTATGAACATCATATCAGTCTTCTAACCGAAACTTTTAGTAACTTATCATGAGTTAGTTAAATAAAAAAATATTTTAAATGAACAACGTAACAGATTCCAAAACATCTAAACATTTTAGAAAATATATCTTTAAATTAAGTCATTTGTCAGTCCTTAAATATGCTTTTAATTGATTTACAAAAATAGGAACAGATCAAACGTATTTGATATATATATACATCATAATTGTATTCTACAGTATAGACATTATTACTAAGTCACTATAATTTCTTTCTGCAAAATTTCGTTTAAATATGTATGCATAAAGAACACAAATGAAAATGAGAGAAATCATTGATTTAAAAGCTACTGCCTTAAACAACGATACATTTATGAAGAGCGTACACTACGTATAAAACTTGTAAAACCGAATATATTAAAGAAATTCATTGTATGTAAACCGCCTCTTTTTTTGAATAAATAATGACGTTAGATGCAGGCGAAACGCTATATTGTCTCCCAGCACTGCATCTTTGAGTGGATTATATAGAATATTTCATTTAAGTCTAATAAAAGTTCACTCAAATTGAAAATTCGATATAAATTTGCAAAGTTTTAAAGTTTGCTCCTTTTTTTCAAAAGGAAGTGCAAAAACAACTATGTGTAATCCCCCCAACTAAATGATAGTAACTTGTGTTCCTAAACTATTTATATTTTAAAGCCGAGCATTAATGTATAAGCTAATTTTGTAACAATTTCGCCGCGAACTATTTCCTGAATAAATGAATAATAAATGATGATAAATACATTTTTTTATAAAGGGAATGGTGTTTGAAGTCTATTTACATTTACACATTTAACATTAGACCAAGTGATTAAAACTATTTGTTTATTACAAATAAATTAATACAAAGTTCCTTTTATAGCACATAGTATATTCTTTTTATACAAACTTAATCGATATATTTAGTTTTTATAAAAAATATGTTTGTGATTATTGATTAAAATGGGAAATTTAACAATTTTTGGACATTAATACCTACATATATCACATTTGAGGACTACGTAGCTGTTTACATAATTGTTTACATATGTATTTTCACAGATATCGATATCGATATCATTCAACTGTAATTCATGAGCTGGAAGAAAATCTAATGAGGTTTTTAGTTTCTCCTACAGGTACACTGACAGCTATTAATCTTATCCATACCAGGGAAGGTACACAGCCAAGGAAAACACACAGGGAAGGTACACAGCCAAGGAAAACACACAGGGAAGGTACACAGCCAAGAAAAGCACCCGTAGAAGGCACCCAGTGAAGGCACCCAGTGAAGGCACCCATGGAAGGCAACCGTGGAAGGCACCCAGTGAATGAACCCATGGAAGGCACCCAGTGAAGGCACCCAGTGAATGAACCCAGTGAATGAACCCATGGAAGGCACCCAGTGAATGAACCCAGTGAATGAACCCAGAGAAGGTACCCATGGAAGGCTTTTGAATATGAAATACTGGTGGAAATTATGGAGATTTGTGGGAAATTAGAAGAAATTGTGTTAGACTAATATATTTTTTATTCGTTTATGTGAAATTATGAAGCGGAAATGTATTATGCATCTCTATATTTGAAGTGGAATAATTATGATGAGCTTACTAGGTGAGTCTAAACAATGCTTTCAATTCTTTGGAATAATATTATAAATAAATAGTTTTTAAAATTATTTATACATTTCAAAACCTGGTTGTGGCTAATAGCTAATGGTTTATTCTAATATTTATTTAAATAATACAAAAGTTTAATAAAACGTGTTTTAGTATGTATTAAAATGATCTGTATATTCTATTTTTTATGATTAGGAAAGTTTGCTTCAATAATTAAGTATACTTATTTGGGTGAGAACCATAAAAGGAAAATAAAGCTAGGCAGGAATGATTTATTGCTACATTTAATAATTATTTTGTACTATTTAATAAAAACGAATGTATCTTGTTATTTAATTTGTTACAGAATTAGCCTTCACCTGTACGTCTAGGGGGAAATCATTGAGTTCCAAAGTCTCCAAAAAAACACCCTTGATTCTCCGTCTCTCGGTCAGACAAGCTTCTCCATGCGGCGTCAACTCAGCTGAGAGAAGAATTTGATCCTTGGTGTCTGTGAGAATGTTGTCGATGTAGAGGAGAGGGTTCCAGCACTTGTCCAGGTCCAGTCGGTTCATATCCTGAGTGTAGTTTAGTGGATATATATATAGCTTCATGAAATTGTTATGCATGGTTAGGCTTAGGGTAGACGTGAAAACTATAGCTTTAAGTGTGTTTTCCATTTTATCTATCAAATTTGCTACTATCTACTAAAAGTGTTTTGTCATATGGAAGATAATTGATTCTCTTAGACTTTACATTATACGTCATTACTTATTATTCAGTTAGATTTATATGCTTCATATAAAACGTACGAGAGAGATATAGCATATTCAGAAGTACCTAATGAATAATATTTCAAAATATTTAGACAGGTTTAACTGGAATCCACTATAACTTTATTTACGCAATTTTCAAAGTAGTACACTTTTTTCAACCTGATCGAAACCGAAAATTATGAATGACCAATTAAATGTGAGGATTTAATGTACAGATACATTTATATCCTACTCCAATTTTGAATAAATAGTTTGTACAGTTTGCATCTTGAAGATTTTATTGAAATCAAGTTGGTGCTACGTAGGAAATAGATAGCACATTTTAGAGTGTTTTTTCCCATTTTTAGACCACAACGGAAGTCTGGAAAAAGAAGTGCTTTAAAAGTTAGTTATTTTTCGATGAACTAAAATAATATAGATTTTCAGTATGAAATTAATGATTTTTTTCGTTTGTTTTTTACCAAACATCAATAATATACCACAATTTTGAACCTAAAGTTGTTGATTTTGTAAAGCTTTGAAAAAGTCTGCAAAAAGTCTCCAAAAGTCTAGAATTGTCGCCAATCGAAAATTTTAAATTTTTGGATATCAGTGTACTTTTATTCTTGCCTTCTACTTCTTAGTTCGTGCAAATAAATATTGTTGGATTTTTTCCGTCATCGTGAAATTTACGTCATTAGTGAAATATTGAAGTAATTATTACTACGTAACTGATATTTTTGGAAAACATTTATCAAAAATGCATAATACTTTGATATTAACAATAACATATTTTAGAAAAATAAATATGTTTTGTATTTTAAATTAAATATATGTATAATATATGTGTCCTCCATTTAGAAGCAATTACAGAGTAAAAATAGTATCAATACTCTATTGTAGCGATAGTCGACAATATTTAACATTGAATTGCATTTTGAATATCACTATAGTTTCATTAATAAAATATATTATTTAAAACGGTTTATGAATAATATAATTTCAAATGTAATTGTAATTAGTTTTCAGACAACTTATAATAACTCATTATACCTACCAAAGTAAATAATAATTTCTAAATTGGTCTTAAAATCGATTCACTAAATTATTAATTCCGTCAAAGAGACGTTACCACGTGATGTAAAAATAGTCAAAAAGATGAGAAATTCACATAATATTCGAAACTCTGCACTATACATATAAGGCAATCAATATTATAATTATTGATTTTCCATCACAGATAACATAGCGTAAAGAAATAAAAATCTGACATTATAGTTCGCTATCAAAAATGATGTTATGTAGACAGCATCACACACACCTATATGTATATATATCACATTTATTATTCCCAATACATATTATGCAGTACTAACTTATCCATAGTTTCATATAAGACGAACGGAAATGCATGTTAAAACGTTCTGCTAAAAAACGTTTTGAATTTTGAGTCCACGAGTTTTCTTTTGCAAGAATACAGTCCATCTTAAAAGTATGCGAATTAGCTTCAAAATTGAGGAGCCACTGTTGCACTATGTGTCAGATCGTTTTGGATCTAGCTAGAGACAGTTCAAATCCAGCAGATCAATATAGCTGTTGGTCCCTTAAGCCTTCAATTACTGAGGTTGAACTTTTCCAGCTTATGGGAGCCACGTATGCATTATATATATATGTATATTTATTGTACTTAAAATATATTCAACTACCTATATGTATATAACTGAAGAAAATAATATTCGATATGTTTTTCAATGCATACACGTTGTTGTTTTAAAGAACGAAATTTAATACAAAACGTATCTCAGTATTGAGAGAAACTCAACAAATTTCGACATTTCTACTATTCAAACAACCAAAGACTCACATATTAATGATATACCTCCGTTATTTGTAACCTATTTTTCATTCAAATTGGTCAAAATTTACAAATATAATATCGATTATCGGGTATTCTGATTGTAGACTTAAATTATTTTGATAGTTTTAACTTTACATTGCTTTATAATAATAGTTTTAAGGTCGAACTAAAATTGAAAAAATGTTAAATGAAACATTTTATTTAAAACGTTATAGTTATATACTTCAATAAGATTTTTTCATCATAAACATTTGTATGAATCCTACAAATATTAAAATCAAATAATTTTCTCGCATAAATTTGTTCTAATAAATATTTTTATATTAGTCAATCAAGTAAGATAGTATTTTATGGGAATCAATAGACAAAATAGCAATAAAATGTATACTAAAGGTATGTACAAAATCAATAATGAAATTATAACAAATTATCCATGCCCCTTTCTGTAACTAATTTCTAAAACATGAATGTTATGTTTAACTAACTTTCAGCTGACAAATGGATTTTCTGAAGTTTAAATACAAACGAACGTTGTAGAATGATTATGAAAATAATTACACGATTTTATAGACGAAAGGTGATTTTATAAATGTTTTTATATATAATTTTATATATGATTTTATAGATGTTTTTATAGATAAAGGTGATTTTATAGATGTTTTTATAGATAAAGGTGATTTTATAGATGATTTTATAGAGGATTTTATAGATTTTTTTATAGAGGATTTTATAAATGAAAGGTGATTTTATAGATGGTAGGTGATATTATAGAAGGGCAAGGAGTACAGCAAATCTAGGAGTTGTTTCACACTTCTTATTTCTTCAAAAATATCATTCTAGCTCTTAGTTTTATTGAACAGAACACACTTAATTCCTAGAGATTCTATTAATAACTCCTAACTCATAATTTTATTACAGGCTTAAATAATTTGGAAATACCATTACAATTTTTTTTTCACGATAACATTCTAGATTTCTCTTGTAATTCCTATGAATATCAATGAGAAAATGTAATATGCTTAATGATGACAATGAGCATGGAGCTATAAGTTTTAAAAGAGCATAGGTATATGACTTACTTTTCAAATTTCATTCCGTTTCCAATAAGGTAACTATTGAGTAATTGATTTTTAAGTTTTTAACTTTTTTAAGTTTTTTAACTTTCATGTAGAATATCTCATTAAAAAAATCAAAACAATGAACTGCGTTAAAAATTCGTTTTTAAAGGTATAATCATCACTTAATTTCTAATCAAATCTGTAGAATTAAAAAATCCATATCTTCAGTAATAATAATAATATTTTTAGATAACAAAGAAAAATTGTTATTAATCTTAATTTTTGAAGTAATACAATTTCTTAGATATTGAGAATCGACCATCCTGTCAAAATAATTTTTCATGCAGTCCTCGATCAAAACATTCCGTTTTCTGAAATTCATTACCTTCAAATAATATACAAACATAGAATGTAAAAGTCCCCAATTTATCATAATATACAAACATAGAATGTAAAAGACCCCAATTTATCATAATATACAAAAATAGAATGTAAAAGACCCCAATTTATCATAATATACAAACATAGAATGTAAAAGACCCCAATTTATCATGGTATATAAACGTATCGAAATGGCCCATTAAATGGTACGTCATTATTAAAAATTCAGGAATCCATGCAATAATATGTATTGCTCTAGCTCTTTACAACACTGTTTTTCTATTATCTGTTTCAGACTCTTCATACATGTAATATATTTACTCGAAGACTATGGTTTTCATAGTCTCAACTCATATCGTTGAACTGGGTGCTATCCATTGTTATTTAATTTCAGCATTAATTTTCTCTTAATCAAAATAGATTTTATTCTGCTTAATAATTATGCTAAGAATCTAATTATTCATTCATCGTATAAATTATTCCTGTAATATTTCTTTACTCTCTTTTTCTGTTTTATGGATTCGGCACTCAGTTACATATATTTTTTTTTAATCGTTCAACAAATTATTTATATAATTATAAGGAATTGGTACCAGTGCTGTCATGGCAAATAACATAGACCATAAATTATTCGCACAAACCTCCACAAGACGTCCATCGAGTCTCGGTTCTTTCCACTTCGCTTGGATGAATGCTTCTGCATGAAAAACCTCTTTCAGAGTGTCGATCTCTCCAATTTTCAGGAAAACAATCCGAACCTCAACTTGCACCTGTTTGAAGTAGTGAACGAGAGAGAGATATACAAGTATATTTAGAATAAGTATGTTATTAGCCATAGCTATTAGTACAACTAATTATAGAAATGGAAGAAATCCCTGACGCTTAACGTCAGATTTAACGGTAATTTTTTTATTTATATCGATTCTACATTTCTCAATTTAAAAAAAAACAAGCAGGCAAATTTTGGAGCTCATAAAAATAAACTCTATAATTAGTTATTAATTACATCCATCGTTGTCTATTAACTTATCAATCGAGCTTAACAGATTATTTTAATGCAGAATCATTGATTCAATTTTAGATTTAATACACCTAGCATAATATGAGACTATACCACTATACCATAGACGCTACCACTTCAGACCCTACATAGTTAAATTCACAAATGTGTATAATCATCAGGGAATAATATTTAATATCATCTATATTAATTACGTAATTTATGTATATGTACATGTATGTACTTCTAGCTATTGTTATATTGAAATTGTGTACATTTTGCATGCAACTTAGCAACTTATGTATTTATAGCTATTATTATATTGAAATTGTGTACATTTTGCATGCAACTTAGCAACTTATGTATTTGTAGTTATTAATATATTGAAATTGTGTACATTTTGTATGCAACTTAGCGACTCAACATTCAAATTCAATTTCTTATTAATAGTTGAAATTGCAACATTTGCGTATCTTTAACTTTTATCATTTTAATTATTCAATCGATAGGAGTACAACAAAATACATATTGCAACACTTGCGTATCTTTAACTTTTATCATTTTAATTATTCAATCGATACGAGTACAACAAAATACACAAATATCTTTTCATATCTAGAACTTACGCTGATAATCTCATGGAAATTCATAAATACTAGTCAAAGCTAAGAATTAATAAACAACTTTAAAGATTTTAATTTTGATATTTTACAAATATATTATTAAAATATAATTATACTGTAAAATTTATAACAAATGTAGTCTACACTTTATATATATATATATGTATATATGTTGAAGAAAAGAAGGACGATTTTCTTCACTGTATATATCTTAAATCTGGGTATAGCCAATACAACAGAACGATTACATTTTATATGTATATTGAAGAAAAGAATGTCGATTTTCTCCACTGTATATATCTTAAATCTGGATATAGCCAATACAACAGAACGATTAGAATTTATATGTATATTGAAGAAAAGAAAGCCGATTTTCTCCACTGTGTATATCTTAAATCTGGGTATAGCCAATACAACAGAACGATCATAATTTATATGTAAATAATATTAGTATTCGGTCGGTGTACAGATATCATAATTTTGCGTTCTAAATTCTGTAGACATATTGCTAAAGTATTGCGCTAACTTTGGTAAAACATGAAATATGTCAAAATGTTATACAAACAAGTAAACTTAAAATGATAATTGGAAATTATGGAAATTTACTGAAATTAACAAATAAAATGTTTTTTTCTCATATCTGTTATTGAAAGATTAAAGTCTATGTAAGAAATCTCAATTGTCAATGTCAAAATATATATATTTGTAAATTTGCAATGGAAATCTGATCAAGAAAAAATGAGATATATTTCTAAATTGTATTTTTTAGACCAGACTTCAAATTTGAAAGTTTAAAAAGTTCAAATTAAAGATTATATGACATAGACATTGCTCATTTTTACATGTACGATAATTTTCCAATAGTTAATAGATAGAGCAAAAAACAACTTCTTTTCCATTTTTTACTCAGTTCACGAATTTCTTGGTCGACCTTCGTGTATCGGCTATCCAAAGAGATCTAAAGCAGTTGATGAAATGATTGGTGTGGAACCTTCACAACTTCGAACATGCACAAAATCTTCACAGTGTGAAATGCTGTTTGGAATATTATCGTATATTTGTTTTCATTTGAATTCTGTTCACTGGTTTTATATTATTAATAATTTCAAATTATAAACAGGTCAATTTTTTCAACACAATCATTGACCCCTCCATTAAACAACCTTCAAGATCGTTCCTTCAAAAATTATGAATTTTTGGGAAAGAAATGCACATAATTTTATAGTCTAAATGAAAAACAGTGTCTTGCAATTAATGAAAGATATTAAGTAGTTATTATTTTTCTAGCATTAGGAATGGTGATTTATAATATTCTATGAAAAAATTAGATTATTTTTAACGTGTTTATATGTCTAAATTATCCACTGGAAGGCGCAAAATTCGCTAGATAATATTCAGAAACCATCTTATACTTGCCAGATACTGAAGGATTTTTCAAATAGTTTTATCCAAATACACACAAACTTTTTGAACTGTCATTAACTTGTAAATATGTAAATATGACGAAAGTTGTGACGATTTATGGTTTTTCAACAGAATGGGTGCAAAATACAATCGAAAATATTTGCAACATGTAGTTTTTTTAATTACATTAATTTTTATTCAATATATTGGGATGATTTTGTTTAGAATAATTGATATTAACTTTACCAATAGGATTCTGTTCATATGAAAGATCCTTCAGTGTTTATAAACATGATGTTTGGAAGAAGAGTGAATGACCGAGACTGGCTTATCACCGAAATCCATATTTCAGAAAGAAATATTACCAATAATAATAAATAAAAATGGAACAGATCTTTGTATTGCTGAGTAGTCTTAGCACTTGATTAAATAACTTGGTAGCGTTGTAAAACGATGTTTTTAAATATTCTATCAAAAAATTGTTTCACTTATTATAGTTTTCACTTTCATTACTGTAAAATGCTAGACTTTATTACACATATTTACGTTTTATGTATAAGCTTGTGTATGCTGTATACCTATTATTGAGACTCACTTATTAAATAACTGCACTCTACAAGTATATTGCACACATATATTGTAAACATAATGTATAACATATTAATATGTTGAAATTACAATGTATCTATGTTTAAAAAAAATGACTTTTTATTGATAATGGCAAAAATTCAATTTACAAGTCAACAATTATTAAATTATATGGCAACACAACAATTTGTATATTGGTGAATTAATTTTCTGTGATTAAACAGTTTAATAACATTAGCTTATATTGTAATTAAATGACCAATTATTGAAATGTCCAGTAAACGACATACTGATACTTGGTACCGAAATGTCAGTTTTGTTTTCAGTTGCCATAAACTTTTATTTCCCAATTGGTATTACTTTTCGGGATACATTGCTTTTCTTTGCGTATTTTTGAACAGAATTTGGATTCTTGTGACCGGTCACCAATGTGATATCTTCGTTTAAATATCCGTTCTCTTTTAAAACATTGACGTTTGTCACACACATCAACACACCCATTGATTCGAGTAGCTTTTCGATAATTGTAAATTAATTTCAAATAATTGCAAGTTGACAATTATTTTGACATAAGATTATTGATGGTATTTTTTCCCATATTTTAACAGGGCAAAACCACTACTTTCCCTTTGGTTTGTTGTGTGGTTTTGGGATAAGATCATTCTTATGTTATACATGTGGCATATAGAGATCAAAACATTGAACAGGACATTCGTGGGTTCGTTCGGGACATTCGTATACACGTACCTTTTTGGTATGATAAAAATATTTGGCAATAGACTAGCTTTAAATTTTTTACAATTTCTATAATTATTTAGAATATTTATCACAGATCATTAATTTTAAGATATAGGTCAGAAAATATTAAAAATATAGATACAATGAATCAGTATAGTTAAATTGCTGACCTTAATTTGACTGTTTGTTATATTTATGTCTCCATATAGATTGACCTGTAAAAACAATTTATTGCCCTGTTTATGCACCCTTTTTTACTACTTACCTCTTCAGATTTTAAGAAATAGTTACGACAGAAATAAAAAATATTGTATAAAAAAGTACAGACACTTAAGGTGTGGTAACATTCAATAATGTGCTATATGATGTTATTAGAGTCGGGTGGAGGGGAGGGGAGGAGAGGGAGGGGAGGGGAGGGGAGGGAGGGGGGTATAAAAG
>JAYRBW010116146.1:0-17553 GCA_036023295.1 Invenusta paracnida
TAACTTAAGTAAGTGTCACGGATCACGGATATTTTTCTGGTTATGTCACGGACGAGATCTCGTCCATAAAGGCCATAGAAAAAAAACGTGAATATAACTGCACATTGATTAAGTAAATAGGTGCCAGCATAACATTCATTTACCTTAGTGCTGCCCTTCCTTTTCTAATATGAGGAACCACTATCAAGCTCATAACTGTGAAATTTAAATAACTTTTTAAAATTTAAATAAACAATAATTAACAAATATGGGCAATTGTGGAGTTCTTTGCTGCAGTGCAAATTAATTTTTTTAAAGTTATATCCTGGCTAGTGCTAGTACCAGTGATAAGACTAAAATATGGAATGTTAATTCAAAGTGCTAAATGTGTATTTCAGTTCTATATAAATGTGAAAGTTCAGTCTAAATGGCCCCCAGTACTAAGTTTTACATATATACCTTTTATAATTCTCTTTGTCTGATTATATGTTTATACTTAATAGCAAAGTCTTATTAATGCATGTTTAGTTTTGAAAAGAATTAGAAAATTTCAGTTGTTTATACAAAACAAAGATAATTTTGATGGCACTAGTGATACTATAACTAAAACATATTGTTTAGTCCAGAGTTAGCAGGGGTGTGTACACATTGGCTAAATTTTCATCATATTAGCATGGGGTGCTAAGTTTGCCTGCCTCCTATCATACCAAATATCACTAGCATGCATAATTTAGTTTTAACTGGCATATTTAGTATTAGCATAGCATCTGTAATATGGCTGTAAGTGAATATTATATTGACTAATATCTATCTTATTTCCAAGCATACAATCTACAAAAGAACCATACCTTAAAAAATATATTTAAAAATGTCATAATTTAAATTTAGTTCAATAATTATTGCAATATAGTACAATATATATTTTCTAATTTATTATTATTTATTTAACAAAACATTAAATAATAAAAGCTTGAATTAGCTATTTTGCTATTTTGCATACCTATTTAAAAACATTATATATATTTTAAATGAATGATATAGTAATCTGTCAAATATAAATAAATACATTAGTTCTGAATAAAACTAATGCGCTTCTTCATTAACTATTTTAATCTATAATAAGTGTACCTAATACACTCAGAACTAATGTTGAATTAGTTTTAATATTTGGCTTGGAAAATATATCACAAAAAAGTTATATGTAATTAATAATAATATCTTTAAAAAGAAATATATATAATCATTAAAAGTATAAATTATCATCTTATCAGAAACCATTATTTAACAGAAATGTCCATAATAAATGAATCACAATTAATTATTTTTATTCTTTATCAAATTGCATTTAAAAGATTAAGAACATATATTTTTCATCTTTTAATTTATATTACATATGGCTAAATTATTTTCCCAAATTAACTTTTTTTCCATAAACCTGTACATATACAATTATTATTTTATATTATGGCTATTTCATAATGCTGATTCCTCTGCATTAAATTAGCAATGACTTAATACTTATAATTATATATATTTTCAATTAATATATATATTGTAAAATAATATTGTTGCTTTATATAAAATAGTTACTATATATTTTAATTAAACATGCAATTGTGTTCCATATGCAATATTTATAATACAGATATACTTAGCTCATCCCATAATTATCTTCACCCCCTCTAAAAATGTTATGCAATATCCATTAACATAGATTGTTATTAAATGTTGTTTCATATTATGATGTCAAGCTTAACTACAGAAATCGTTTTAATAGGGTATTTTAAATTTTGAAAAAATATAATTTGAAATACTCTACTAACTTATTGCTATCATTTTTATTAGGATGTGAAGAAAGACTTTTTGAAATTTTCTGTTGAAACAGAAAGAAGAAATGGTTCTAATGCTTATCAAATTTGATAAAGATTGACTACAGTCTGGTCTGCAAAAATAGTTTCCAACATTACAAAAAATGTAGCGGTCACATAAATTCATATCAAGGCTGTATGCTGGCTGTGGAAGTCTTGTGATACCCTTTTTTTAAAATTCGGCTGTCCTTCTGAAGCATGTGAGACGAGCATTATTGTGCATTAGTATTGTTTCTTCAGACATGATGGGATTGATTCTTCGACTGAATTTCGATTCTTTGACTGAAATAAAGCCGCAGTAATATTGGCTATCTATTGCTTCACTCTCTTCTAGTACATTTGGCTTTAGTGTTAAATGTGACAGCCACTGCAAACATTGTTTTTTGTCACTCTCTTTCTTTTAGCAACAGTTGGTCGATCTCCATCTGCAGATATCCAGCCTCCATTGAAATGTTTTGTGCCTAATGCTCTGTGAAAGGTCCACTTTTTATCTGTAATCACAAGTTGGTGCTTGATGTTGGCCATTGCCGGTGACCATAATATTCCTCTTGCCAAGGTGATACGATTTTGCTTTTGAGCCTTTGAGCCTTTGTGAGCTCATAAGGAACCCATTCTGAATAAACAGATAGGTCATAAAACAATTTTCATCAATAAATTATCACCCTTCACTCACATGATCTTCAGTTCAACTGGATATTGGCCTACCAGCACCTTCTCTGTTTCCACCAATTTGCATGTCAGCATCAGCCCCTTCCTGACACTAGTTCTGGATTGTGCGCATGCAGTGTAAGAATTTTTTAGGGCAGTCTGTAGTCAATTTTTGCCAAATTTTATGAGCATTAGAATCATTCTTTTTTCTGTTTCATCATAAAATTTCAAAAGTTTTTCTTTACATCTATAATTAAGAGAAATAGAAGCAATAAGTTAGTAGAGTATTTCAAATTTTTTTTTCGAAATTTAAAATACCCACATTAAAATGATTTCTGTGGCTAAGCATTAACATTATATGAAACAACATTTAATAAAAAATCTATGTTGATGGATAGTGCATACGAATTTTAGAAATTAAATGTAATTTTGTTTCAGAATCTGGGGGTAATCAATGACGGAGCCCACATGTTTTCTTCACATTGGGGATATAGTCTCTTTGTATGCTGAAGGAACAGTATCTGGATTTATCAGTACTCTAGGGTGAGTCGAATTATAAAATAAATTTAAATAATTTATTAAATCATTGTATACAAGGTTTTCCAGTAATTAATGTTGTTGTATTAATTCCATTGTTTAAATAACATTTATAATTGTAAACTATTTTATATAACAACTTCATTTTAATTAAGAAAATGTACAGCCCAATTGTCAAAAAATTTAAGATCTTTCTCAGGTACAGAATGCAACAGTGACCACAGAATAGTCATTACAACTCTGAACATGAAACTCCACCTCATCCCCAAAGAGAAAAAAACCCAAAACAAACTTATGACCCCAGCAAGCTAAGCAAAACTGAATACAAAAGTAAATTTGTAGAATAAATATGTATTAAATTTGCTGAAAAACAAACTCATTTCTATGAGTTAAACACAAATGAAAAATACAACACTATCATTCAAACCATTAAATCAGCTGCCAAAATGCTATTCCTAAAGATAAAAAAAAGAAAGAAAAAATGACCCTGAAATTCAAGAACTCTCAGACAAACAGAAACAAACCAGGATCCTAATCGAAAAAGAAGCCAACACTGAGAAACAAGAAACACTAAGAAAGAAAAAAGAAAGCTACAAAAAGATATCAGCCAAAAAGTAAAACTGAACAAAGAAATAGAAATTATCAGCAAAATTGAAGAAATTGAAGACTCCAAAGATGACTCCACCAAGTACTTCAAAGCCATAAGATCTCTCCAGAGAAGAGAAAACCAAAGCATCCTAATCAAAAATGAGGAAAATGACACAATCCTAAACCCAGCAGAACAAGAAAAGAGTACATAAGAGACCATTTTCAAAAAGCTCTCAATATGGACAATCCAGAGCCAGCAAAAACTATAACACCATCCATCATGAAGATACCTTTTACCACAGAGGAAATCCAAACTAACATCAAGACTATGAAAAAGGGCAAATCTTGCCCAAGTGAAGACATTGAAACAGACCTCCTCATCGCAAGTCCTACATGCATATATGAATGCAAAGCCAATATCTTCAATGAAATTGCAGAAACAGGAAACCTTCCCGAAAATCTTATCAAAACAAATTTAATCCCTCTTCAAAACCAGGAAAACCGAAAGGACCTGTAGCCAACCTCAGACCCATCATGTTGGTCTCCACCATAAGAAAACTCCTTGCTATCTGTATGCTTAAAAGAATAGAGGGAAAATAAACAAGTTCATCCCACCAACACAAGCAGCATACAGTAAAGGAAGAGGAACATCTGAGCACACACTAGCATGCAAATTGATTGCAGAAGATGCATACACCTCTGACAATACACAGTATATCTTTTAATGCTAGACATGTCAAAAGCATTTGACACTGTCATCAGAAAAAATCTTCTCAACCTGCTCGAAAGGCTTCTAGAACCAGAAGACTATCATATTATTAGCCTCCTAATAAACAAAATCCAAATCCAAGTCAAAAACAATAATCATATAGGGAGTACTTTCAATACTAGCAGAGGAGTCCCTCAAGGGTATAGCCTTAGCCCGACCATGTTCACAACATATCTTGCCAATGCATTGGACCCAAACCTTATTAACAACTTCTTAGACAGAACATATCATAAAAACAATAAGGACAGCAAAGAATTAGTCATGCAATATGCTGATGTTATTTCATGGATCCTAATGGAAGAAACTAAGATCAACAGAACTCTTGAAGAAATCCCACAGAAACTGAAAAACCATGACCTTGAAATCAACTATGACAAAACAGAAACATGTTCTATCAAATGCCAAGGAAGAATGGAAACAATGCAAAGTTCTAGAGTCCAAAGTAGGAACCAAAGAAGATTTATCAAACAGAAAACGGATGGCTATGGCTATGATGAATAAACACCACCACATTTTTAACAGCAACAAAGCTTCAACTGATACCAAAATCAGAGTCTTTAATGCCTACATAGCACCAGTTTTTCTTTTCAACTCAGAACTATGGTCAGAAAACAAATCAACAAACATCGAAATAGACATTTTTCAAAGAAAGCTTCTGAGAAGAATTCATAAAATTAGATGGTATGACAAAAATAAAAATGAGAAAATTTACAGAATCAGCAACAATGTTAAAACATGGAGTGCCACAATCAAACACCGAAGAATGAAAATGGTTGGGTACATTCTTAGAATGAACAATGAAATTCCACTGAAGAAAGCTTGAAGTATGGTGCTCAATACAAACAAGGCAGAAACAATACATGGCTTACAATAAAAAAGACCCGAAAAACACCACAGTGATTAACATTTACAATCCTTATACATACATGGAATTTGGCAAATAATAGATTAACCTTGAGGAAACTGGCCAAAGAACTAAGCATCACAGCAAAAAAATCAACCTGATCTGATCTGGTTATATACCGACTCATAAATTTTGCCTTTACTTCATATAAAGAATGACTGTTATTTAAAAATATGACTCATTTTCTTAGTGGTTGAATGATTTCATTTTAGTATAATTTACATATTTTTTAACACATATATACTAAAATTTTCAAACAATTGATGCATATTGTATTCTCAATATGATAATGTATTAAAAAGTTCACTAATACGTGTTACTTTTACATATTTGTTAATTAAGTAGACTTAGACCCCAAAAATATTAAATTAGAATAATTTAGTAAAATTTACGCAGCTTAATTGAATACGTGAATAAGTATAGCTCAATAATTTGCCTCTAGGGTCTAAATATTTAAAATTTTAAAATTACATATATTAGTTAGAAATTGTCAAAAAATGAAGCAACACTTTTTATTTCTAATTAATTAAATGTTATTATCGTTTATAAAGAATACAAAGAATTATGAATTTTTACAATTGTTATTACAGTTTTTATACACTTTTATTTTTAGTTTGGTTGATGATAGATGTGTCATTAATCCCAAGGCTGGAGATCTGCTGAATCCGCCGAAAAAATTTCGAGGTATTTATAAACAACCATGTTGTACATTCAAACCTGTTAACAGTTTTAAGTACATACACATCTATAAGAAAATAATAAGTCAGTCGCAATAAAATATTTGTGAAATATTTCCTATTAATTATAAACCAAATTTTCCCCTGTACATAAATATTATGAAGTTGTAAGTCATTGTTAAGCTGAACATCAATGAACACTAGATACCTGATATAATATTTGTGACACTATACAGTATTGAGTATATCTCAACACTGCTCTAGTTTTTATTAAATTTTCGCAATAACTGTTATAACCTATATATCTTCGCTTATAAAAATACGATTTGTAATAAACGTGTTTCTTATAAATGAAATATATGTACTTATTTTTATATTGATAATTGGTTTGTTTTAAAAGATATAAACACATTGTAGGTACTTAATAAATGTCTGAATTCAACCAAACTTTATTTGTATAAATCATATATAACATAATGAAAATCTATACTATATTATAACTATACATATCACATAAATTTAAATATACAAAAGTACAATCAGCGCATAAAATCAATAAATTATATTAAATATTATGTAATACATCTATATAATATTTATAGATAATTACACTTAATTATATATACAATTAGATTTTGCTTATATAAATATATATATGTATATATCCAGATTGAAAATATTTGTCTTTAACTTTCGTGAAATTCTACTTAAATAATGTTATTGTTGTTCTTGTTTTGTTCTTTAATTTTGTTTCTCTATTTTCTTCAGATAAAATATATACTGTTAAAATTTACAATTTAATATTTATGAACTAATATCTAAATTATTTTTTTCAAAATAAGTAAAAAGATCATATTGAGTTAAAAAATTTCATTTGTAGGTTTCAAATATCTATAATTTAATTTACTTACTCCATTTAAAATGTATTTAATGTAAATGATATATTTATAATTCTACAATTTGTGAAAATTACGTAATCAACATTGCCAGTGATATTTTTAGAGCTTTAAACACATTTTACGAAGTGTTCTATAGTTAGTATTAATGCATTGTGTAAACGAAGAAACAATGTTAGATGCATTTATGCACTAACTATGTATGTATAAAGAGTACCATACATTTTTAATCGATATTGTCGGTGTTCTGGTTCAACCTCGCAAACTAGGGAGGTATATATATATATTCTATAACGCAAATGTCCAAATGCACTTTAGGATTGTGACATTCAGACAGGTACCACCTATAATATATGCTATTATTTTTATGACGCAAGATTTATATATATATATGTATATAAATACATAAACATTATGCATAATGGGCCCAGATATTATTTTTTTACTAAATAATTCATTATTAGTATGTCTAAAATTATAACGTTATATAGTATTGTTAAGACTTAGTAAAGATTTATTCACAACATAAAAATTTACAGATCTTCGGCAGCTACATACTTATTTTAAACAATAGAAGTCACACATCAGAATATTTTTATAGGAGGTAGAAATGTTGCTTAATCAAAATTCATATTTTGTTGACATCAATATAATCAGCCACTCATGGTTTGGCGTATTTTTTTTTATTTCATAATTTAGTAATTTTTACCATTAATTGTTATATGTACATACATTATTTTTTAAATATATATTGTATCAATCGCTCCTTCTTTTTTATTTACATATTTTAACGTGCGCAACTTATATAACTCGGTGTCCTTCATACAATGTCATGTTTCCAATAGTTTAGTGTGGATTGTTACTAATGATTTTTTAGGAAATATAATAAATTAAATTAACACGATAATACTAACAAACCACATTATTAATTTTCTGAAAAATCATGTAACAATATAATTACCTATATATTGCTTTTTAGCAATTTAATTCATGACGTATAATGGTTTTTTAATGACGTAAATAAACTAACTATTTGATACGTAACAGAATGGTGAGTAAATTGTCTAAACCATAGAGTATGAAAGGCAATAAATTGGGACTGTAAACTTTGTTGAAAGTATCGTGTTTTATTCATTATTCCACCTTTAATAAAATTTACAAAATCATATATGTTATTATAAAATTTGCGTATTCATATTTAAAAAATAACATACTACTCTTGCTCAACACTTTCTTTCAGTAGTAGAACATTTTAATTTGTATGCATTTTTCTATTTGAACAATTATTTACAGCACACAATTATAACCGAGTTAGACGTACATAATTTAACAAAGTCAAAGTGTCGGGCAACATTTTGATTATACCCGTTAAAATTAGTAAAATATTCACTTATGTAATGAGTTTTTTTTAATTACAGGTCTTATAAGTTTTTAGTCTAATATTATATTGATCTAAACTATATTTTTATACGCTTGAATTTACTTACGTATTTAATATTAGCAAATAGCATACACTATATTTATCGTACGTCGTTAGAAACTCAAAAATTCTCATTTTATCATATTAAAACGAAATACTTTATATTATAGGTACATAGTTATTTACTAACTCAGCACTTTATTTGAGTAAGGGTGTGGTATATTGGTATTGATATCTAAAGTAGTTTTAATTCTTTTTCATAAGGATACAATATGTTAACTTCGGCATGACAATTTTAATTACGCATTATTAACATACACATACTTTTAAATTTTGTCTTAATTTCTTCCTACTATTCCTACTATTCTGTTACTTTGACCAATTTAAATAAATTTATTTGAAAAAAATTTCATCAATAAAATATTTGTGCTCAAATATATATTTATAACTTGTTTCTTTCTTTGCTCACAACGTAATCAAACTATAGATATAGTACACATTAATAATGGTACACATGAAGCATACTTATACATGTTATGTTATAACATACAGGTTATAAATTGTGAAGAGCAATGACATAAGTACAATGATTCTATTCTAACTGAGAGCAAAAATTATTACAATAGGCTAAATCTACAGTTTTTATAAATTATATATCATATGTGGCTTACCCCGCTAATAATTATAATACAGGTTAAATTGCATGCATCCTTGATCGGAATATACATTAATATAAATCATAATTAATCAATTAATCACCATAGCTTCCACTAATCATTAGCTCAATGCTGTAGCGCAAATCAGTTTGATAAAGCCAAGAGTATGTACCGGAGTTCAAACTTGTTATTTTTATGGGTTGAACTTTTGCTTTCAAACCCGAAGGTAGCAAGTTTGAACCCCAGTACACAATTCTGGCTTTAACAAACTGATTTGTGCCTACAGCATTAATCTAAATTATTGATCGATCAGTTTAAGCCTATGGTGAATAATTATTTAAGTTTGTATATATGGCAAAAGCGTATTTGTCATTTACTTTTTATTAGAACAAATTAAGATGGATAAAAGTTACGTAGGAGAGATTAGAGACAATAATGACCTAATTACATCACAGAGTTTTTAAAAGAAGGGTCATTGTTTAATTTTAAAGATTCTTTTGATATGAAGATCAAGAAAATTATTGACTGTTTTTTTTCAATAGTAAAATTAATGTTATTATTACCATTTTAGACGACGTTATTTTGTGCAATAATAAAGTTTAATTGTCTCAAACGTTTATTCTAAACCAACAAATACTGGTATTTTACTAACTTTCACACCTCTGTCCTAAATCGTGAACACAATTATCCATTTATTTGTGTCTATCGAGTTTGCATCTCATGAACTTATACTATACCGATGATAATAACTTATCTAAACTTTTTGTAATTTGTACTTTTTAGTTTTTTTGTGAACTGTTTTTTCATACTTAAATTTAAAAAATTAATTCTTCTTTTAATAGTAACCAATCCGACAATTCTAGAATGTAGTTTTTGCTTTTCGGTGTCTCCTTAGTCCTTCTCAAATATTAAAAATGTTTTTAAATTAGCCATTTATTTCCGTGTTATTATTTAGCATCTGAAAACAAGTAATGGCGTTACACTGTTCGTGACGCCATTTTTTCTCTAAACTTTGTGAACCTGACTTGCAATCGAGAAAATTGACTTCATTTTTTAGTTACTCCTCTAAAATTATATATTTATCATCCTAGACAATCAATCAATTGCTTGAATTTTCTTTATCAATAACATTTTTACGTTAAATATAACCACCTTTCTATTAACTACTATGTATACTGAATCAGGTTAATTTGTCATCAACCTTTTAATCCCCCCCCCCTCTATTTTATATAACTTGTATTCAGATTAATTATTTCTAAATATTATCTATTCATGTAATTGTACTCTATTATAGTTTTTGGATTATTTGATTATTTGATTATCAATATAAGTACACACCTTTTAGTAATCTACACTAGCTGCATTATTGTGTATTATTTTCTTTCCTATTATGTATGCAAAGGATGACATTATTTTATTACATATAATTGAGTATAAACATTTTATTTCTGTGTTTTGTGAGTTCTAGAAAGGCAATTTTTGCTTTTATTTATGAAATATATGTATATTTATGTTGTAATAATTTGATATTAATTAAACTTTTGTTTATATAAATATCGAATATATGCAAGTATTCTAATTTAAAATAATACATAAATGATTTTATTTTATTTTATTTATGAATAAATATTTTTTATTTCTAATATTCCATTTTCAGATTGTTTATTTAAAATATGTCCAACTAATCGATATTCGGCACAGAAACAGTACTGGAAGGCTTCGAAACAGAATGCTCAAAATTTAACAGATGCAGCTTTGCTCAGTAAACTTCGTGTAAGCTTTAAAAACTTATAATTTATTAGTCACATTTTTTTATACATTTTTATATACATAATTATATACATAATATAAATAAATATAATATTTTGCAGTTTTATAAATTATTATAAATTACTGCTATATATATAAAACAATGAATAAATACATATATGTACATACATTTATTTATACTTTTGTATATATTAAACTTAAAATAATATTATTGAAAAATAATTCATTTATTTTATATAGATATTTTCGTATATGAATAATATAAATAATTTAAGATTCATAAATATATAGTGTTATTGGTTTATTTTAGCAACTTTATCGTTTTTCAATATTTCTTATTTTACTTAATTATACAAATACCATATATTTAAACAGTATAATACAATATATCTGTGATTTCAATATTGAAAATAATACTACTATTATTTATTTATTTTTCTTAATAAAGATCTCAATTTGACGACACTTAAATCGAACATTGTTTATTTCTTTAAAGTATTTTTAAAACATTAATACTGATCTGATTTCAGTAAGTACTATTACTGAAGTGCGGGACCATGAAAGGTTTGAAATACATTTTAGAATCTGAAGAAGTATTTTATAATTATTTTATTATTACTAATGTTGTTGGTCAATGAATTATTAATTTCTATGTGTTTGTCGTCAATATTTTTTCTAAAATATATTGTCTACTGACTCTCTCATACAGCTGAAATAATATCACCACCCCATAAAAACAACTTAAACTGTTTTATTCTAAGTGAAATAATAAATTCCAGAAATGCATATAAAACATGTGTAGAAAGTCAGAAGCTCTGAAAATATTAATATTTAGTTTGAAATTCTTTTTTGTCAATAGTTTAATCAAGTTTAATTAATGGTGATATTATTTTGGTCACTGCTGTATTTGTAATACAATGTTTCGATATTTTTCATTTAGTTCATATTGCAGGTACATTTTAAAGCGCCTGCGTATAATTTTAACGCCCTAGGCGAGTTTCATCGATACTCAACCCGACATGTGCAATCGATTAAAAAATTATATTAAGACATTGTCATCCCAGTTACTAAAACCTACAAGTAGAATTCAACGCAATAGAAGTATTCTATATCCATAGCAACGGTATATTATCATGTATGTACATATCACTTATGGGTTGACTTGTTATCTCTTTTCAGCATGCTTCAGAGCTTGAAAAAGGACAGAACGAGTCGGAGAACAGGAAGCTTCAAGGAACTGTTGTCCAATATGGCAACGTTATCCAGGTATTACGAAAATTAGGAAAACAGCTATGTATAACTATTATAGGAGAAATATAAATATAATTTAGTTAAATATGAATATCCAAGTATATAATAATTTTTACAACACGTATTACTTACTAGAACATGACTCATTAAATTCTGTGGTAAAGTATGTTTATAATTACATTTTGCTACATATAGGTACTGCACTGACGAATCGTTTTAAGCATAGATTTGTTGTTTTAATAAAGTTATTTGAATTATCTAACAATTAAACTATATATAAGCAACATATTATTATTGTATTTTATTCAATTAAAGTAGTAAATTTTGTATATAGATATTATAATTTCTGTATAAATGCTTCGAGCTGTATTGAAATATATTTCGCTTTGTTTTTATACATACTTAAATAACATATTACTACGTATACATACATCTAAATAAAGGTAACATTTATTCTATTATGACTAAGCGTGTGCATTTTTATTATATTGTAAATGTTTACAACTCCTTTCAATTATAGTTACATTCCCTTATCAACCTTATATACAGTATTTATTTTTGTAATTTCTCTAAAAAGCGTTTACAAATTTATTTTTACTATTTCAATGTTTTACTCTTGTCATATTGTTCTTTATTTGTTCGTTTATTCTCTACACTTTTTATTTAATGTATGTTGTTAATAATAAGTAAGTGAAGAGGCCGATGTATGCTGTGTATTTACAGCATACGCCGGCCTCTTCACTTACTTATTTTTATATTTTAACACTATGTTGTAGGAAAACCTATAATCCTTTATTGAATGTGATTAATTTATAATTTTCCAAGAAAATTAAATTTCAGTCATCAAAGTTAATTGATAAATCTTTATACATTTAATTATATTTGAAAGTTCTGTCTACTTGCTGCCATTAATTTAAGTCGAATAGTTGTAAGCATTTTCAATGAGATTCAATTAAGTATTTAGGGCAATTTTTTTTACATAGAATTATTTCACGCGCCAATGTGTTTTTTGAACAACTTTAAACAAAGCCTAAACATTTCTTTTCTCTTCCTATATCTTCAGCTTCTTCATTTGAAAAGCAACAAGTTTCTCACTGTAAACAAACGACTGCCGGCCCTTCTTGAGAAAAATGCCATGCGAGTCTCATTGGACACAAACGGGAACGAGGGCTCCTGGTTCTACGTTCAGCCTTTCTACAAGCTCCGAGCCACAGGAGATAATGTTTGTGCCATTATTTACGTCTGCATATTGCCTACCTATATATGTATTTACCTACTTCAATTTCTATTCCACGGAAGTTTCATTTCGTGCAAGATATACATATGTAATAACCTAAAAAGCTTTTCAGTGTCAGCCTATTTTATATTACGTAACTACATATATATAATATATATCGGAAAATTCATTCATTTTCATCTAAAACTCACAACTTATTTATCAATGGGTAAAAATTTACAACTGAACAAAATTATTTTGTATCATTATTGCAACATTTACGTAGGCATGGAATCCAAAAAGCTGTGGTCTTGCAGATTACTCCCTGATTACTGCTTCCCCCTTGCAAGTACTAAACATTGTGAGCTTGTTGACGGTGGTATAACTGCGTTTAATGAAGAAGTATTCCCTAATGAAATTATCCAGGACGTTTAAATCGGGACTTTTTGATGCCTACTCCATCGATTGAAGCATGTTCTTCATGAACTATAGCTATTGTCGTATGTCGTTTTACCCGTCTTGTTCAGTACAGTCGATTGTGGTGCCATTTTGCAGTAATGCGAGTGTGAGTGTGCAGTGAGTTAATATCAACTGATAATGAATATCAATTTTTATTACAATTGATTGTAGAATCCAAAGTCTTGGAAATTGAAAATTATATTTTTTACATCTTCCCTGTAATATATTTTTGTAATTTAGTTTCTATTTTTAAAATAAAAATCTTGCGATTTTCTATTGGAAACCATTTAGATATTTTATTTATTTATAAACAGAACACTGTTGGCTGCTTTTATCTTAAAATTTATCGTTTTGAATTAGCGTATTTCTTTTTATTCGAACTTTTTTACTGGTAATGTATGTAGAGTAGACTATCAAATTGGAGAAATTAATGATTTACTAAGTCTATGATTTTGACAATTTCTTTATATGTTTTATGAATAAATGCGTATTTTTCATGCGTATAAATTATCACGCAAAAGAATTATGGCAGTAAACATCAATTTAACCTAAACATTTTTATATATGTACTTTTGGTACCATTCATTACCTTTATGTGTAGTATCGATATTAATGTAGATTAGTAAATCATATGCATTTATAATTAATTACGATATTAATGTTCTATCACTTTAATATTATAGTTTATTATGTAAATATGAAATACATACAAAAACCATAGCAGTGATTTGTCAATTCATTAGTCATTAAATATGGTAAATTGTGTATAGGAAATCCAAAGTTAAATATAAAAAAAACACCAACTAGTGTGGCTCTTCTATATCGAACTAATTTAATACCTGTTTAGCGATCAATATTTGTAAAGAAAGCAACTATCAGTAATGAATACCTTAATATTCTATAAATTCTATATATTTCATATTTAATTTGAAATTTGAGCATATGCATATGAACATTAAAATGTCATTACTAGAAATCTGATTCATATCTATAAATCATTATAAGAACTATGTATTTTTTTTAATTATCTATTTCGCTCAAGTTAGAGTGTATTTTCTTTATAATGCACAATTTTTAATAATTTGTCATTATCAATTTAATTGTGTAACAGTATTTCACATAGAAAATCCTTGTGTTAAATTACAATTGGCGCTAAGCCTTTACATACAAAATCCGTCTGATGTGTAAGACAATGCCTCCTTTTGTTATTTTCCTGGCATATACATATATTAATGGTACTTTTAATATAGTCGAAAAAGCAACGCAATACTGAATAATTTCAGTAATAATAATCTTTTATTGTTATTCCAAGATATTATTATTTTTCTTATTTATTTATCGTTTTCAGAAAATCAAGGTTAATTTTATAACAGACTTTTGTGCTTCAATGTACAAATTATGGTAACCAAATCTGGAGCCCTCTTTTCCAAATTGAATATGAAAGACAATGTATGCCACTAAAATAAAGTGAAATTAATACAAATAATTGTGCATTGTAGGTTTCACATATCTCTGTATTTATTTATTTATAATATAAACCGTTCTTGTTTTTGTGTGATAATAATGAATAATATACGTTAATAATAATCGTATACTACAGTAGAACATTTACTGGGCGTGGTTGTCTGAAAATCTGGGAAGAAAGTTGAATGGGAAAGAAGAGAATACTAAATATATTCTCCGGATGAATACATTTTACTATCTGTTTAGTTCTAAGTTTAAGCGTTCATTGTGGTGTGTGATATGTTACGAAATGTCTGTAATATCGATTAAATGTTCGTCTTTACATTCTATGTATATATTTAACTACTTTGATGATAATTCTCGAAAGTCACTTGCGGCCACTAATTGTTGTTGTACTATACGCTTATTTTATAGGCACATGTACAATCGTCTTATTATTTACATAAGCGCCATGTGTCCTTTATCGGGAATGAGAAATTTTTACTGAATATAGCGTGTAAATGGGTATATATGTATATCAGTTACATTAACATATCGATGTGTTCGTGTGATTTTGTTTCGCATTTATCAATTTCATAGATTATTTACCCATTTGCACTATTTATATTTTTTATAATATTGAAATTATCATTATTACTACTGTGTAAAATATATAATTTTTCGTATCACTTATTTTACATATTCATTTTAAATACTATATTTAGACTTTATCTATTTTTAAAGAACTTTAAATGAGTAGAACTAAAACGATCTAAGCAATATAATAGACGCTCTAATTAGGATGTTTTTATACTTTTATATAGCTCGCTAATATCATATTTAAACTTATATACTCGTATATTGATATTATTCTATCAAAATGGTATATATACGCCTCAGTACTCCATAATTTAGCTTGTGGTTTCAGTGCTTTGACCTAAAGCTAAATCTTCATCGTATTGTCACCATCTGTTTCGTCCCAACTGTACTAGACTTATCTATACTGTATTTCCTAAACATCTTCGTATTATATACAGCGCAACGTCCTGCCGTTTTTGGCTGCATGTAATGTACTGATGGCTGTCTGCAAAGATTTACCATACTATTAAAGTCTATTTAATTCCTCAACTTTTAAACATATGTACAGTAATATTCCTATATAAGTATAGTATGTGTATAATCTGTTTATCTGTTCCATCTACTATTTTCGGTGAAATGTTTTTAATCAAATCTTGATATAATTTGTTATCCCATTATTTTGTTACTTTGAATATTCATGTACAAATACGTTTCAAAATTTCTTATAAGTATTCTTATTCTTAAAGAACTCTGAACATGTATCTACATATGATATAAATTAGGTACCTGTGTCGATCATCATAATATATAATCATGAACAAACTTCAGATTAAAATAAATTATTAAAATATGTTATTCGTATTTTTATATATAAACCTAAATTGCAGTGTTGGGTTTTTAACAAAATTCAGTCTACAAAAATGAAGGATATTTGATAAGGAAATGAAATATTTAAAAATACATTTTTTACTCTACTTGACAAAGTAAAATGATAACATATTTTTATTATTACATAAATTTATTAAATATTATTCGTAAACATAATTCTATTAAACTTGTATTTAATTCATATTATTGGTGATTTTTAAAATTATTATTGCTAATATTAAATTACAAAATATTTTAGAAAGTTTTGGTGTATTGACTCATCAATTATCCCATTTTTCTAATGTAATCTTTTGAAAATAACCATTAGACTGAAAACGAAAATTTAGGAACACATTTATTTCCCAACATTTATTACCACTAATTTATGTCAAGAATGGCATCTTTACGATTTTTTATTTTATTTTTTATATATCAAGATTTTTTAACAAACGATTAAAAGTAGTTTACTAAAAGTCTAGTCTATCCGTCTATTAAAAGTAGACTGACTTTATTTCCTAACCTATAATGGATCCCAACAGAGCTTTTAATAGCATATTTCATAGAAACAATACAGTACGCCAGACATTCATAATGTTTCATCGACGGAATAAGACCAGTCATCTTATCTGAAATCGGTATTTTCGCTAAACTCCCATTCTTATAACTTTATAATAAACAACTAAAATCAATTCATTTGAAGTTATGATAAGGACAGATGCTATATTTTTACAGATTTGAAACATTTTCTTTCCTGTCTATGTAAAAATACAATTATATAAAAATATAATTATATAAAAATATAAAAATATATTGTTTACGCTTTCGATGGCGAGTAATTTAAATTATAACGGCTGAAACATTTGAAAGATTTAATAGAAAATAAGAATTAAACTGTCTATGGAAGTCATAAAAAATCTATAAATCTGAAGCAGCGAAGCTGCTGAAGATTTATAGGATTTTTATGACTGACATTGACGGTTTAATAATTTATATTGACAAGATGATTTATGCATAGATTCAAATAGA
>JAYRBW010116157.1:0-17551 GCA_036023295.1 Invenusta paracnida
CTAGAGCTGCTACCATCTCTCAAGCTAATCGCTGAGGCTCTTAATCTTGGCTTGACGATGCTACCGCATCGTCTAATACATCTCAATGCATACATGATTAAGATTCAAATAGAAATTATTTTTTTAAATAGATTAAGGAAAATGGCATATGTGAAAAGATCGAATAATTTTAATTCTTATGAAAAAGAATTACTATGTGAACTACATAATAAGTATGTAAGGAATATCCGGTCATTTTGAAGTCTAGTAAAGACGTGAAAACAAAGAAGAAAAAAATAATGGCATGGGACAAAATACTGAAAAAATTTAATTCAGATGAGAAGGTCGATAAGAGAATTATACTTAAGATAAAGACCTGTCACGCTAATCTGGTCCAGCGGGCTAAAAAGGACCACGCGTTTTATAATCGGGAGATTCAGATGACAGGAGGGGGACCAGCTTACCAATTAATGTTGCTGAATAATTGCTCGACGCATGGCCACTCCATTAGCGACATCTTGCAATGGATGTTCAGCAACATTGAGATCATTTCCTTCAGGAGGAAGAGCCCCGAAATCTTGGTCATTCAGTAAAATTGCGACATTATGTAGAGCAGTACAAGCTACAATTATTTTTGACGCCGTTTCGGGTGTATACATTAGGCGATTTTGTAAGCGGGGGAATCGCTTTGGGAATAGCAGGAAAATGCCGATGCATCGCTCAACTGTACAACGTGTTTTGATATGGCTAGCATTATAGCGCTGCTCTGCTTGCATCTGTGTTCGTCTCGATGGAGTGAGAAGATTGCTTTCACAAGGATATCCTTTGTCACCCAGTAATTATAGGCCACAGTTCTCCAGATCACCTGCTTCTAATCTATCCTTTAGTCTACAATTGTTCCAGATTCTTCTATCATGCGTGGATCCAGGCCACCGAGCCACAACGTTGTAGATCTTGAGATCAGGTCCACATATAATCTGTACGTTTAATGAAATATAATTTTTTCTATTCCAGAAGGCTTCTGGGTCATCACGATTTGACGGTTTCTTTGTATAGGTGTGTGTACCATCTATGGCACCTTAAATTGTAACTATCGTATACAGTTTTGTTCATTATATCATGTTTTTTCTATCATAAATTTTATTTTTCAAGTGTTGTTATTTATTTTTGCAGAAATTAGGAAAATCTAAGTCATAAGCAAGATATTTGTTTTGGTAGAATGAGCTAAGTCACTTTGAGCAGGGATCATTCTAGACCTCCACTTTCTGATGTGAAGTAATTTTGATAAAAAATGTGTCGTACATTTATCATAGCCAGAACAGATTTCTAAAACCTTCTTTCAGAATATACATTCCATATTGAAACTAAAAATGGAATTTTCTCGAAACTACTTCAGAGTGACTTAGCTCATTCTGTCATTTACTCCTCGCAATATCCATCGTGTTTCACTCTGCCCTCTACGATACCTTTATCGAAAACTTCGGAGACGCCTTATTTGATTCCGCGCCTGGTTCCTCCACAACCTGCACCCTCATTAAACTTCAACACACTATTCTTCAGATGCTTGAAAATGACCAGATTGCAGGTGTTTTCCGACTACTTGACGTCCTGAGTCACATGACCATTCTCACTTGCTTGGTAGACTCCAACTTTCCTAGAGCCTTTATCAACTATGTTGCTGACTATCTTGACAATAGAATCCGATTTGGCACTCTCTTTTTTTGGTTAGTCGCAAGTAGCCTTCACACAATCAACAGCGACTCCATCATCGTCAAATTCATTCATGACACAACCCCTCTGTGTCCCTATTTACCTCAATAGTGCAGACCCCCACTTCAACATCCTTGACGAACAGAATAACATCCTCCTCTGATCCAAAAATAACAACTTGGACATTTACACAAGCAAGACCAAAACCATATTTTTCAAAGGATCCTCATCTGCTACTCTTGTTAATATTCCCAGTGTTTCTCTTCCTAGTAGTACCAAAATCCTCGGCTTTATTCTCAGCGACGATGCCAAATTTGACGCTCACATTGACTCTATCATCTCAACTGCATCCAAACGAATGTACACGCTCAGGTTACTTCGCCCAGTACTCAACAACTCTGACCTTAAAATGTTTATTTCGGCCTCCTGCGAACAATCCTGGAATACGCATCTCCTTTTTCTGTATTCTTCCACTCCATCTGCAACTTAAACTAGACCGCATTCAAAACAGAGCTCACCGTCTTATACGCGGTTTCTCAATCTCCGACCCTTCATTCAAATGTGGAACATTCTCTTAACTGACACTTCATCTACTCCAAGCAACTGACCGGTTGTACAAGAAAATCGTCTTGAACACAGATCACAGACTTCGGTCCTTACTTTCGTCTTCTCCATCCGCACTGGCAAACCAACCCAACCCCCTTCTAAAACCAACCGATTTAAAAACTATTTTTTCCAGTAGCATAGCTTGCTTCAACAACACTTCCATTACCTAAATTTATATGCTATCATTATTTTTGTTTATATCTACATTTATATACTCGATTCCCATTATGTATATGCCACTTTTTCTAAATAATAAACATTTATTATTATTATTATTATTATTATTATTATTATTAATAATAATAATAATATAGTTGCTTATAAGGCCATTAATAGTAAATATAATGCGCTTTTAATCAATTTCGATTGCAGTCTTGTATCGAATATTTTACATTGTGCAATTCAATCTTATAGTTTTGATGCTAAAATTAAAACTTAAAATTAAAATTTTACGGTATATAAATGGAGACAAGACAATATATATAAGTATACACACATACATACATAGGTAGGTCTAGGTATACAATTGTTTGGACATTTTATTACATTAGTTGTTTATATCTGTTTCCTTTTTATTTGGAATTTAATTAGACTCATTTGTTTATCAGTAATATATAATAGTATGTAATTGAGTACAATATATTTATTGTAAAAATACGTATATATGTGTCCTTCAAATATTAGTTTATAAAGCTTTTGCCCATATGTCTCCCACTTTAACTGTATACCCACTAAATTGAGAAATGATGGTACTGAAGTGGTATTACTGAAAAATTCCCATGTCAAATGGTAGACTAAAATATAAACCGACGTGCTGTTTTATACGGGCTGATTTAGCGAAAACGTGAATTTTTCTTAGAAAATAGAAACAGTCACTACTCAACAGGTATCTGTATGGAATATAAGATAATATATAAATAAAAGAATGTTTCTTTGTTACTGCATAATTCATAATTTTTAGCTGTGCAATTTGACAATTACAAGCTAAACTGATAGTCTTGTCATCTGATGATGAAGTTAGGTTTAGTTGCGGTGGTTTGGGCTCTGACCCTCTGTTATTTGACATCTTGGCATACAACATCAGCACGTCCTGGAAAATACACAGTCCAATGCGATGAAGACGTGAGGGCGGTGTGTAAACGGGCACCTAAGGGATTCAAGTAAGACTGTTATTGCAAGACTATTTTTCGTAAATAATGCCGTGTACCATTGGTGAATCAGTACCGTTCGAAAAAGTAATATGTACAATCGTAAGCTAGCTAAGCTAGAGTTTAAAAGAAACTATAGTGAATAAATAACACTTTAACATTTGGCGGTAAAAATTATTTAGGTACCATTAATATTCAATAAATTATCTTCATTTAGGAACATTTAGAAAAGAGTAATGCATAAGAATTTAACAGAATATAATGTAATAATAATAATTAAATCGTTGATTATTACTATAATAGCTCATAACATATTTAAAACCAAAATAAATATATTCAAATTCATTAATTAATGCACAGTTTTGTTAAAAATATATACAATTTATAACAGCTAGGTGTACTATAACCATAAATACTTGTTTAATATATAATAGAGCAATTTGTAAGTGTAAATACGCATACTTTTATTTTTCATGAATTTATTTTAATCAACATTTAAACGAATGTTTCTGTGAGCTCTAAGTTAAATCAATTTAAGTTTTTTGAGTAAATTATTTGGACATATCTATTAGTATAGAAAATATATGGAATCATATACAATTTTTTATTCAATGTTCTGAAAGAAAGAATTATTGATACAGTAATAAAACCTTATAGATACCTATATACAGCTTTGATTGCAGTTTAAAAATTGTCTAGATTCAATTCAATTTTGATCTGAATATTTGTATACATACAAATTTCTCATAAAAAACAACCGAGCAGAGTTTTAATATTTAATTATATTATAACTTATTTCTTTTGAATAAACAACATTTTATTTTAATTGTTTTTAGATTCGATAATGGCTGCCGAAAATGTCTTTGTTACCGAGGAAAGGGCATTTGTCGACGAAAACCCTGCAAGCGATATTTCCCATCTATAAAACACGCCTATTTATATCAGAAAAAAGTCTGCCGACTTCTTTATGTGAAGGTAAACTTTGATGTTTCATTTTATATGTTTCATTTCATCCCTACCAAGGATTACAATATTTTTACTGTTTTATATATTTATACAAACATCAAATTTCTGGCAATTAATTTTATTAATTTAACTGAAAAATTCACGGAACATTTTTTAATTAACTTCTTAATAAGTGAAATTTAATCTCATATAAATATGTTCAAAACATAAAATTTGACAAATCCCTTTGGATTGAAGATCAGTTGGTGTTTTGTCTTTCTAAGAGAAATATTGACCTACCTTGAAAGTTATAAAGACAAACTGTTGAGTGTTATTAAAAGGAAGAAGTCTTAGCTTTTTACAAAATGAATAGTTGGGGAACCTACAAAGAATGACACAATAAGAAGCATTACACTTGGTATCATAGTAGGATGAGCAGAACACATTTTATTTACAAAATAGCAAAGAATAATATTGACCAAATTCTGAGATAATAATTAATAAGGAAAACGAAGTTATTAAATTTATTGATTTTAATGTGAAATATGGACCTCTTTAAAAAAAGGTGGCAAAAAATTGAGTAATAATTCAAGAAAAAGTAGGTTTTCAAATCACTGATGTATGGAATTTATTGTCAGTATAGGAAACTGTGTATTGTTAGTATAATTATCCGCATTATTTTGTTAATAATATCTTTCTTTATTTTAAATAAAATATTTTCTGATCATACTATTTCTGATATTAAATGTAATGCTTCTTATTGTGCCATTCTTTCTGTAGTTTTATTTTAAAAATAAAGCTAAAAGGGTTTCTTCTCTTTAATAAAACTATAATTTACTTTTAAAACTTTCACAGTAGGTCAATATTTTTCTTACAATAAGACAAAACACCGAATGATCTTCAATCTAAAGTGATTTAAAAATTCTTCTGTGCGAATGACTCACAAGTGACATATATATACATATATAGATCAAACTAAAAGTCACTTTAGATTAAGAAAAGCTGAACATGTCAAATCTCTGAGTCCTGTCAACCATCATATTTTTCTCGGAACTCTTGTAAAATCTCTTTTAGCTTTAAAATTTTAGACAGTGACAAGTTAAATTCAAACTGTCCATAAAAGGATAGTTATACATTAAACATTTTAATCATAACCATAATATCTCTTTAAATAACAATGATGCGTCCTACTTTCTTTGTGTTTTTAAAAGATTTTTTAGTTTATGTTTCATGTGCCTTTTTTATCTATTTTTAATGTTAAGTATTTGTTCCAATAATATATTTCCTTATTTTTTTAATCTTTGACGTTGATTTTGTTACATTTATTAACATCTATGGCTAACTTTTTACAATATTTTTCTAATGACCAATCTTGATATTTAGAAACATGTCAATTGTTATACATAATAAATGATGCTATTGCTATGTTTCAATACGATTTGGCTCACCCTTTTATAACTAAAATTAGTTTTTTAAAGCACCGACTTTTTTTCTTTAAAAAAATTTCAAATTTTCTTTTAGAATACTCTTCGATTGTTCAAGGCACTTTCCCTACGACATAAAATAAAGAAGTATAGAAGATTCCTGCCTTTATTCAAGCGTTTTTTGAAAATGAAACACATAAAACGACCCTTCCCAGGAAAATTTGGTCCAGGGCCAGGTCCAATCGGTAAGCGATTTGGAGGTAGGAGACATATCAACATTTTGAAATTAAGAATACATAAAAAGCGCTCAAAGCGTTTCAGAGGAAGAGGACCCAAACGCTCAAAACATCGTCGAACATCAAAATCATTCAAGGGAAGAAAGCAAAAAGGACGAAAGAGACACTTATTGGGGCCTAAAGGCCCAAGAGGACTTTTTAGAAGGAGAAGGGGTCCCTTAAGAAATTACGGACCAAAGAGACTTTTACGGGGACCTAAGGGTCCATTCGGATCTCGTAGACCCAAAGGGCCCTTAATGGGACCTGGAGGCCCTTTAGGGCCTCGTGGACCAAAAAGACCACTAGGACCTATGGGACCAAAAGGACCACTAGGACCTATGGGACCAAAAAGGCCAAACCAACCCATGCCTTGGGGACCACTAGAATCGTTGGGACCAGGATTTGAATGGCTACAAGGTCCATCATTTAAAGGAAGCCGAAGGCGACATAAACCACTGATCCGACGTCGCAAGCCTAAAAAACAGAAAAAGACAATACTTCTTCGTATCAAAAAGAGTTCTAGAAAAAGCAGTGACTCATCCGATTCTACTACAGCTGATAGCAGTGAAGATAACAATACGACCGAAGATAGTGATGAAACAGAAGCAATTAGGAAAAAGGCACTTGAAAAGACTTACACATTCGAAAATTCGGATCTGGATAGTGGACCGACCATCAGATCTCAACCAATGCTTTATTAGTGAACATAAAAGATGTGAGTTTAAAGGTACAATGTGAGGTGTTATTGAATATGCATATCGTGTTATAATAATAATATTATTATATTGTATACATTTGGTGTAAAATAAGTAATTATAATAAGCAATTGTAATAAGAAGAATTCTAAGTATTTGTGTATGTTAACTTTATTTTTTATGTTACATGTTTCAAATGCATATTTAGTTAATTATGAGTTGACTTTTTATTTCGAATGTCTAACTGATAGTTTTGCATGCATTTGAATAAATAGACAATATTATGAATTTTTTTTCCTTCATTATTTTTTACTGCATATGCATTGCATGTATAATACAAAATATAATCAACAACATATATTTTCTACAGGATATTAGGTCGTTCAAATACAATTGCTTAAAAACACTCTTTTGAAATAATTATTCTAACGTACATAAATTTTATCTTCAAAATTATCAAATATGAAAAAAAGTTACGCTAAGACATATTTGGTTACTTCTATTATTTATAATTTATAAATAATGCCTGATGAATATATTATATTTAAAAACGTTGTTATTGCATGCTGCACGCATCTGCATTTAATTCATATATATATGTATCAATCACGTGCTGAAAGATGTTATATTATAGGACAGATATAATAAATAAAACAAGAGACGAATCTGTAAAAATAAATTATTCTTTTGTAGATAACTGTTTTAATATAGGAAAAAATAATTATACTAGACAAAGCTACATTTCAAAATATTTTCGCCGTTAATTGTGTATTCATTATTATCAATTTAATTTAATATTAAATATAATATTATTTTTTGTTATACATGTAGGCAAATTTTAACCATAAATTTGTAATACCTATGATATAAACCGATTGGATATTTCTATCATTGATTCCGTCGCTAAAGATGACTCCAAATGTTAGCTGCATACATTATGTAGCTTTGTATACTTACAAATCCTCATAATAAAATTAACTATAACAACTGAATAATTATACGTATGACAATTCCCATAACACATGTCTACACTAACAATAGGTAGGCGTAATTTAGCATATCAGAACAAATATGCGCTTAGCTAAACCAAAGTTACTAGTGTTTTATTGTATGCATATCTTTTTGTATTGACCATCTAGAATAAAAATGAAAGAGTTATATCACTCTGTTAATTTTGTTGAAAGACTCGTGTTTTATTCATTATTCCACCCATAAAAAAACATAAAACTCATAAATGTTAATATAACAGTTGTGTACCTAATTCATATTAAAGAAATTATGTTTCAAATTACATTTGTCTGACACTTTTTTCTCAGTAGTATAATATACTTTACATTTTATGTGTATTTGGTCTATTTGAATAGCCACATGCATCACAGAATTTATTCGACTTAAGCATTTACCTTAATTAAATCAAGCAAAGTGTCGGGAACAATATAGCTATCTCCATTGAAAATTAGTACATTAAAACAAAGTTTCCCTTATATAATGTATATATTGAGTGACAGGTCATATACATTACTAATTTATGGTATTGACCATGCTCTAAATGTATAAAGGTGACTCACATTTATTTAATAAAAAGTGTCGTTGCCAAACAGAAATTTATTATATTTTAGCAATTCAGTATTTTTGAACTTTGTGTTTTTACATCATAATACATTTATTACATGACATGTTTGTAAACAAATATTTAAATAACTAGAGATTAAAAAAAAATCAATTTTTATGACATAGCTATTTATTTATCTAAAATAAGTATTTTTAAAATTATATTATACGCAATTTTTTTTTATGTTTTCAGTTGTGTACAATACAATTTATTGGAGAAATATTTTCAACAGTATATTCCCACGTATTACTACCTATATACCTACATTTTCAGAGTGTATATACAGTTGTTAACAGCGTATAATTCGTATGTTTTAGTTATCTTAAAATTAACACTTTTATATTTCATATGATTTTTTATGATATTTGCCAACAATATATATATATATATATAGTCAGAAAAGGGTTGCCGGTGCCTACAAAAGGGAGGGAAAGAAGAGTTTGATACATCGTTCGAAAGCTATGAATGTCGAGATTCCAAACAAATAGGATATAGACATCACCATTTGGTAGCTGGAACAAATTATTGCATTTTATGATTTTCCATATTAAAGAGTAGGAAGATTTTCTCTATTTTTGACTGATTGTGACCTAATTTTCATGAAAATATATATTTTAAAGAAAAAATATGTAGTAATAATAATCCTTATAATAAAATGTTTCATATTATTTTGTTTCTTTAAGTATTTCATATACGTATATTACAAGCAAAATTATATACATATATAAATCATGACAATAACTTTTCCGATACATATGAATAGCAGTTCCCAATCCTATTTTATCTATAAAAATGATTTAAAAACTATCTTAAACTTTTCTGGTTACTAAATAATTTAGTCAATGCACTTTAACATGCTTGTAATAAAAATAAAATCACTTAGATAAACATTATGATGTGCAACATTTTGTTTGAATAATAGTTTAAAGATAATTTTTCTTAAAATATGCTATTTCATGAAAATTCTATGTTAAAAATATAGAAAATGTTCCAATTTTTATTTTAATATGGGATGTCATAAAAATTTCAATAATTTGTTCCAGCTATGAAATGGGGATGTATGTCTATTGTTTTAGCATCTGGACATCAATAGCTTTCTAAAGATATATAACAATCAATTCCTCCCTTTTTTGGGTACCAAAAAACTGAATTTTACAAAAGTCTTAATACTTAATTCTTCAAGCTTAAATTTAATTCTTAATTCTTTATTCTTAGTGCTTATATGTTGAATATTTATACTAAAACATTTAGATGTAATAGTTCATAAAGTTTATTAATTTTATCTGAGCAAAATCGACATTCGAGTTAGTTTACAATGTGACTACATAGTTAAAATTACCTATGTACAGAGTTAAATTAACTTTTTTCTTTAGAAAATAATTAGGAATAGATGTAGTTTAGCAAAAATTACTTATCTAACGACAGCTCAGCATACCAGTATTTGCAGTTTAGAAGTAAAAATAGTAAAAATATGAAAAGTGATTATTTATATACACATATATATCAGGATTATAATATTTAATTACTTTTATGAATATTTAGACAGAGTATAATTATATTTTCTTTAATAATAATTATTATATGATAATATTTTATAGATAATTTTTGTTTGATTTCTTCGTGTGTTGTGGTTTATAGAAAGTCTCAATAAGAACCTCTATTTTTATAAAATTTTTGTTTTATATCTTGATTGCTCCTTGCAAAATAGTGTGATTAGAAAGTCAAAATAACGGATTTACATTCAATAAAATGTCTATTTGAATATTGCACTATGAAATGTCACAAATAAGCAATACATTTTATAATGTACGTCATAATAAAATGAGAAATCCAATAAATAAAACTGAATACAAATAATCATAACATTACTAATTAACATGAATATAGCAAATTTGTCTGAAAACTTAAACCTACACACAGTAATAATATCGATGTTAGTGTTTAAAAGCAGATCACTTATGTCTAACAAGCCGTCTACTCATGGACAGCTTCTTCATAACTCCCCCATAGGCTCGAGATAAGTAGTTAAGGCTTTTTTTCATTTGAAATTGCACCTTTTTGTTCGGTGTTCTTGATATCTTTGCTCGAAGCATGTTCATTTTCTTCTCCAGAAAACGCTTCCTACTCAACAGATGTTTTATTTCCGGTCTAAAAACAGGTACGCGAATTAGACGCCTAATTTTATTTTTTCTAGGAAATTTTCGATTACGATGACGTCTCATGCGACGCTGTTTTCTGAGTATACGCTTTCGTTTGCGAATCATTTTTAGAATCTTAACAATCTTCTTTACAGTAAGCTTCTTTGGAGGTCCTCGGCTTCCTCTTTTACGGATTATCCTAATTTTGATCAGCCTCCTACGTTTTCTTTGTCTATTGGGTGCACCACGGGGTCCTCCTCCACGTCTGTGGGGTCCCCTTGGTCCATGTTTTCTTTTCATTCTCATCACGCGAATCTTGATCAGCCGGCGTCTGCGATGCCCACGATTCTTTCGAAACTTTCTGCGACGATTAATCATCTTAACTTTCACGCGACGTCTTCGATTAGGTTTTCGGTGTCTTCGTTGCTTCCCCCCTGGCCCTTTTCTTTTTTTGTGGAGTTGAACCTTCACAAATCTAATCTTTCGTCGTGGTTTCTTACCTCTATGCTGGCGTTGTCTTCGTTGATGTCGCATCCTCTTTTGTTTTATTCGACGCATTCTCTCTTGTCGAAGCCAGCGTTGATGATTTTTCTGAAAGGACTTTTTCATGCGAATGAGCTGAACCTTTAAACGAAAGTTTTTACCCATTTGCTTGTTCTTAATACGCTCCATTAATTTGGCTTTCAAGCTTCTCAGTATTTTCCGCATTCGGCGTCTATATGCGGGAGAGTAACCTTTCTGCGAAATTTTTTTATACAATAGAAATATAAGCTTGTTTATCTTCTTGATCTTTCGTTGTATAGACATATTGTGTCGTTTCGATTTATTCATTAGTTTTACAGCCCTTTTTTGCATTGCTAGCAGTCGTTGCATGTTCTAAAAGAATGTTTAAAATATTAAAATAAATATAGACATGAATGTATGCTCACTAAATAAATTAAAGACATATTAAATGAATAATATATAGTAATTAAATAACAAATATATTAACAGAAATATACTACTAAATATTATTAAGTTTAATACTTTCAATGTAAATGATAGAATTAGTAGGTACAATTCATAATTTGAACAAATTGATTTTTTGACCTTCAAAAAAGCTACAAATATGAATGTCTTTTTTGTTTGATGTTCAGTTTTTATATATTTTTGTTTCAGTATTATCAGTTTTGTTTATGTGGGAGATGAATGCTTTCACCACAAATAACTAAAATATAACTATTATCGAAAACTGTATAGTTAGTGAGACTAATAAAAATCGATAAATGAATCAATTTAGATTTTTTTTGAAGCTTAGAATTAAATAACTTTAAATTTAATGTGTAATATATAAGTATTATATATATATATAACAATTCTGGACCGTATATATTTATGTAATGTTGTTTGCTAAATTAAATCTCACTATCGTATATCATTATTTTTTATATATAAATTGTAACTGTTGGTACTTGTAACTAACCAACAGATATAAAGTTACTTTAACTAACTTTTTCGTGCACTTTATGACAGATACTCTCCAGGTAGTCAAAGGCCTTGTCCACTGAACTGAACTTCCGTCGACACGATTCATTGGGACACAGGGCCTTGCCTTTGACACACCTACAGATGTGACACCCGTTGTCGTACCTTGGGACAAGAAAGTTGAAAACAGTCAGTAAATATCAGTTAAAGACATTAAAAAACTGTGTGCAATGGGTATTTTTGAATCATTAATTGATGTAGTCAAAGAAAGTCGGGCGTATGTCCTGACTGTATAAAAAATCAATTCAATTTAAGCAATTTGTAAATTGCTTAAAACTGATTTAAAAATTGAACTACATATTTCAAAAATTGAGCCATTTCTTGCAAATATCATAGCAAAATAATAAATATATTGAAATCAATTTCACTTAATATGTATCAAGGTTACATGTTATTATCTAAATTTCAAGACTTTTAAATCATTTTATTTATTCAAAATTTAATTTTAATATAGAAAGATTATTATACTTCAATTGACGCATTCTATATATTTTATATTGTATATTCCATATATATTTTATGCACCTGTTTCATTTAAAAAACAAATTGACAATTTAAAAATAACTATAGTAATATTTATAAAAAATAAGTTTATATAATATGTTGGACTCGTGAGAAAAACCGTTATCTATAGTAAATTACACATGCATTTTTAAAAGAAATATAGAAAATTACTCACATATATGTATTTGTTTTCAAAGTAACATACATACATGCATCTATATTTATATTTTCAAATGAATATAATAATATATATAATATAATATAATATAATATTTCTGAAATACTCTTTTATTTAAAAAGAATTATTATTGAATAATTCAATGTGTTTTTAAAAATAATTCTGTAGTTTTTGGGGCCTTGAGTATCAATAGAAAGACAGTAGATAAATAGTAAAGCCTCAATAATGAAATTATAATAACAATTTTCCGTCTTTTCGAAATACTAGTATCGTAAATAATATATCTAGTGATTTAATAAAGTAGTAAATATAAAAAAATCTATATCTGGTCGTCGTTTAATATCAAAGAATGTCAATATAGTCGTTTATTGTCTACATCTAAGTTTACATAAATTTTTATACAGCGATTAATTGAAGTATAACATAAATGACAATATTTATTAAAATTACAATTTATCGCTTGAATGTAATTATTTCAAAACTAAATTGTGATACTTCTCGAAAATTCCGTGAAAAATTCAAAATAGATTTTATTGGTCGGTGCACAGCTCTTTCATAGTTTTAAAGACATAAATTATTATGAAAAAAATTAGTATTTCATGAATATTTCGTATTTAAATAACTTTATCGACAATTTATTTCATTCATTGTAAATATATTACTGGCTTCATGGTGTTATTTTTACCCTTCTTAGATATTCATTAAACACGTTTTTACTTGTATTAATTCTTTTAAGTAGTTCGTCTTAATAGAGTTTCAATCAAAACAGTTTGTTATGTATTTAATTTAATTCAAATTTCTTTATAGAGTTATAAATACTTAGGAATACTTATTTGCCACTTTTCACTGTATGAACGAAGGGAATTTTGGTTTTTAATTGAACTGAAATTCAATAATATTATTTGCTTGAGCTTATAAATATTGAAACACAAAAAATTACATTCATAAATTAGCCAATTCATTTGCATCAACTGAAATGATGCAATACTCGCGCCTAGTGTTTTACATTATATAGATCATACAATTGACATTTTTGGATAATACATTATACAGCTTTCGAAATTTAAAAACAATTACTGTTAATGTGTGCATATCTCTTACACTGAGCTTGGTATAGATATCCACTTACTTAAATCCCCTGGCTGGAGCCTTTCTGCAAATATGGTTGTCATCTTCTGTATAACATGACAATGATATCGATTCCGAACTGGGTCCTCTTTTAGCTTCTGATATCCTCAGTGTAGCACACAGGACGACTAATGTGACGAGACTGTACAGGAGTAATCTCATGACTTTCTCAAGAAGGGTCCTGTTTCGAATGCTCTGAAAGTGGGGGAGATCTCCACCTTTTATGTCAATGTTTGAGGGAGTAATCGCCTCATGTAGGCTATCTGTCAAAATTATAATAAATAAAGCTCCACTAAACGCGTGTACAAAACAGTTACACTGATCAGTTTGAATAGCCCGCATTATCGCAATGTCACGCTTTGACCCGCTTAAATGCCCCTTTTTTCGTTTATTTTAATTGAACAGTATAGAATATGGTTTCACCTACTTTTAGATGCACGCGCGCTTAAATTAATTTATTTTTTGTCAAAATTGTATTTAACTGAATCAAACTGATATAAAATATATTTTTGTCTTTAATGATAAATAATGAATGATTTAGAATTGTTTTTTATTCAATTTTTTTTCTATAATATATATAAACTTTAGCAAATTGCAACACATAAGTGTTACAAAAATAGTCCAAGGGTAAAGGGTTAGGGTTAGGGGTTATACTCTTGAGTAAATAAAACAATGTAGTAGTATCGATGTATGTCTTTCTTTTTCTTTTATTCTTCTTAATGCAGTTATCTTTTGGAACTCTTATAATTCTGTTAAGACCAGGGTATTTACACGGTATGTATCTTAACAGGTAACGTAACCTTAAATTTTATATGGATATTATATCTTATTTTTAGGAATGATAAAATGTACTTAGTGTACTAAAATATACTCATCAATATAATCCAACTAATATTTTATTTGTAAATATTATTTGTTGCAATATTCAATCAAAAATACCTAATTGGATAATTGGATAATTTAATAGGTATATATATAATAATTCATTTAGGTTTATGCTTCATGATGTGTTCGACAAAAATCAATTTTTTAACAATTATCCTGTGTATGTTCTGTTTTTATCTTAAAAGTGTAAATGTGTAATATTTTGTAATCTTAAGTTAAAATGTATTACTGAACAATATTTAAAGATCATTTTTTTAATATTTGTTTACTTTATCAGCTATCTCTGTTTTAATTATCATATAATTAACAAAAAAGAAAACTGTTATGACTTCTGAAATTTTGTGAAAGTAATAATTTATTGGTTACCAGTTAATAGCAATGTAGTAGATTTATGAACATATGTACATACATCACTAATTGTGATGTTTATCTCATAAAGTATTGCAATATACATACTTTATTTCTCTTACACGTATTGTATGCAGTTTTATATTCTACAATTTTGTTACCTTAATGCTGTTTATAAAATAATGATTACAAATAAATATTATCATAAATATCAAATATAAAAAATAATTTTAGGTAAAAGTGGGACTAACTAATATGTTGCATATAAATTGCAAAAAAGTTGCAAAAAATTGCTTGAATCACGATAAAAATAAACTCATTACCAATTTTTATGAATATTTTTGTCTTCGAATTATAAAATAAAAAGTAATTACAATAACTACTGTTAATTTTTCACCCATTTATTCAAAATTCTTTAAAATACGATTTTTCATTATTAATAATATAGGTAAAAAGTGAAGAATTCGGTATAAATAAGATAAATCGATAAAGATAACCACCTTAACTGATTTATGTAAAAATAAATAACTTTGTAATACATTATTCCATTAAAAATCTAATTAAAATATTAAGTACATACTTGAATATACAGACATTAAATACAAAAAGTTAGATATTTGACTAAAGTATATACTATTGTTTATTGATATTACATTCATAGAAAAAGCATACACGAAAAGGAGAAATTAATATAACAGTATATAACAATCAACTTTGTGTTACCAAAAGTAAACTTCTTATCAAAAGATCACATCTCTTAAAGACAAGGAACAGGTGTGGGGAGGGGATGGGACAGCAAGGATTCTGTGTGAAGGTAATTGGCAGAGGTCGCTTGGTGTACATCTCCATACGGTACTGGTTCCTGGAAAATCGGTGGACGATGTTGGTCTGTCGCTGGCTTTGTAGCTGGCTTGCTATAAATATACACTTTTATGTCACTTTTTCACATGACAACAATTGTTAAAGTCATAAAATATTACTTTTACGAACAAGACATTTAATTATAAATAAATCTCTTATTCGTAATAGTAATATTTTGTATGTAAAATAATAATCATTATTTGTACTTTTTATATTATTATTTGCCCCTATATGCGAAGCGAAATAGGCCTGTCCTAAGGTTAAAAAACGATATCTCTATAAATTCCTATTTACGAAAGAAGGTAAGTCACCTTAGGTTAAAATTAATTCTCAAGAGGTTGAAATAATTGTCCTAATTATTTACTAAACTGTATAGGCATATCGGGGGGTTAGCCTATACCAACCTGCTTCATAAATATTGGCATTTATCTATCGCTGGCTAATTATCCATAAAAAATAATATTATTTAGAAAACAGTAAAAATGCTCGTACTACTTTTCCTGATCTTGTCTATAAAATTGAAGTTTTAATAGATCTGAAGAATTCTATCAAGTAATTTCGGTTCTGCCATATCGTCAATCAATACAAATATCAATCAGTGAAGAGAGAGAGCTAGACCAACAATCTAAAAAATTAGGTGTTATATTACCTTAAAAAGTCAGTTGATTTTGACTATATTCAAAATAATACGGAAATATGAAACAAATATATTTCCGAATTGGTTTATGATATTTAGTAATTCAATTCAGAAATAAGCTTGATTCATATAATGCGCTTAGCTTTTATACACAATATTAATATACAGTATTTTATACAAAGACGCATGCATTAAAACACATGTCAACATTTGATATAAATAACCTCGATGAATTTGATATGATCTTCTCAACATTACTTTTGACAAAATAGATAATTTTGAAATTCCAATCTCAGGCGTCTACATTTGATCTAACATTGACGCATTTGTCTGTCTGCCGTCTATTTCTGATAGGGAAACGTAACCTATATACCTAATAACTTTAACGTGTAATTCAAATAGGTCAACTTTTAGTCTTAAGCACATATATAGATGTAAACATATTGGGATATTGAAATGGAAAATATTTTAAACAGATAGTAAGATACAATTTAAAAAGAAATATATTGTAAAGAGTGTTTCTTTCTGAAGCATTCCAACATAAATTATATCGTATGTATGTTTTAGTTTCGTAATATACCTTTGGTTTATCATAATAAAATGTTGATAAATTGTTCAAACACATATATTTAAATTGTACTTAGAGGTGTATTTAGAGGTGTATTTAGAGGTATATTTATAAATATCCCTATCGAGAATTTGATACACATATATATGTATTTATTCTCAAATATAATTCATTCATAAAATATTTGTATAATTTAATTTAATTTATGCACATAATTATATTTTTAATTAATTTTTAATCAACTTTGATAAGTTGATAAAATTGAAGCGAAAACAATTGATTAATTTTTAATCAATCAACAAAGACGTAATCATAGAGTAATGATTATACAAAGAGTGTTCACTCTTATCGATTTCATATACATCGCGCTGTAAATCGTGGTATAT